>CATQJC010000001.1:2947233-3245641 GCA_958298965.1 Chrysolina haemoptera | reverse complement strand
TGTTGAAAATATAGCTTGAAATATCAGCTTGTGAAGAAATTTGCTGAATGCAGTTCGTGGCCAAAAGGATAATAAATACCTTGGTAGTTGCTGGTTTGTAGGTCGATGAGTTTCAGTTGGTTTTATTTCATCGTGGTCAAATTTTCAGGGTGAGTTGTTTACTTCTAGTTTCAGATTAGTCTTTTAGATGTCCTTTGATAATGATTTTAAGTATTTGCTTTGAGTTTTTACTAAGTTTTTCTTTTTCAAAACTCGATCAGTTGAATTTTTCCGCTTCCTCTTTCTGTAGCGTCGCCTCCACTCTCTTTTTTCTCAAACAAATTTTCTCTTTACCTTTTCAACACTGGCTAGTCAAATCACTTTCACTTTCCCCGATTTTAAATGTTTCATAAATTATTTATAATTAACTGTACAACCTATACTATACTTATATTCTACTATTTACAATTTTTTTTCACCATCTTCTTTTTTCTAATTTGTTTGAACTTTCCATCTATTCTTTTCAGTCCTTCTACTTACTCTCTTGGTACTTTTTATTCTAATCATGGATTGCCCCGTCAATGTTAGTTTGTATACAGTGTGTTCTTTTAATAAGCTATTTTACTAAATTTGAATCTGTTTCTGATAATTTTATTTAATTTAAATTTTGCTTCTATGATGTTCATTAGCTTCTCGTCATTATAGTTTTTTAGTTTGATATTATTTTTCAGCACGTTCAGCCAAAGATCCACGAGACCACCTCGCCACTCCCGGTGTATACCGAATACCGTGCTCGTGCGGGTCGGTACACACGGTACCACCCTCCGCAGCGTAAAAACCCGGCTCTCCGAACATCACAGACAATGTAGGCTAGCCCAGACGGAGAAGTCTACTGTGGCATTGCACGCCTACGGAGAAGGTGCCCATGATATCCGGTTTGATAATACAGAAGTGCTCTCAACCGCGAAACACTATCATGCCCGCCTTAATAGAGAAGCCATAGAAATATACAAACATAAAAACAATTTCAACAGAAAGGAAGAATCCCTAAAGCTCAACAAAGCCTGGTACCCAGCCTTGAAAAACACAAAAACAAAACAGACAACACAAACAAGCAGGTAGGAAGGGGCAATCGCAAAAGCAAAACTAATTAACCAGGCTGCAACTATAAAATACGAACAATTTCCAACCGTTGTATCAGTTTTACGTCGTTCTTCGAGAAGACTAAACCTATGCTGAAGATGCTCACCGCAGTTGTGAGCGAAACGTCCAAAGAAACCGCCTCCAGGGAGGTGAACCGAACACGGCCTCAAAGCCCGGAAACCATTCTTCACGATATATTTCAGTTGTTATGTGTTCTTTGAGTTCTATATTAAATTGCCTGTAATTATTTATATTTCTTATATGGATCGGGACTGAATTGAATGCTTCTATACATCTATTTATTGGGTTATTTAAGGCTAGATTTGTTCGGACATTTGGTAAATAGAGGTTGTTACTACTCAGTTGTCTTGTATCATACGAGTGTATATTATTTACACAGCTGTAAGGGGTATTACATTTTTGTTGGTTTGTCACAACTTTATATATAAACTCACACTGTTCTATTTTCAAAATTTTATTAATTGGTACTATATTTGTGTCTGGTACTGATAATTGAATAATATTTTTATTATTTTGTTTTGTAGAACTTGAATTTGTTTAAAATTTATTTTGCAACATATTCCCCAGTTTGTGACCAAAAACCGAAGGTTTGAGAGAAAATAAGCACTATATATTAAGTAGCGGTTCTTTGTATCCAAATATTCTCTACATTTATAGAGTGCACCAATCATAGGTACTGTCTTAGAAATCAGATAGTCAATATGTTTCTGCCAGTTGAGTTTATCGTCAATGACGAGTCCCAGATATTTAATGTTTTCGACCTTGTCAATCTCACCGCCGTCAATTTTAATCGTTATCTCCCCAATTTGTGAATTTTTTTGATAGAAAGTCATTTACTTTGTTTTTTTAATATTAATTTTTAGTTTGTTTTCTAGCAGCCAATAAGCATGCGCTTTCAGGTCCTCGTTTATTGTTTCCTGTAGTGTTTTTTTTATTTATACCTCTATATACCAACACTGTATCATCGGCAAATGTGTAGTAGCGTCCACGCAGTTTTGCCAGCCGTAAGCTCAAAACATGTAGTGAATATAATAGAGGCCCTAAAATGGAACCTTGGGGTACTCCGCAATTACTAACGAGCAGTTCACTAGAATTCGATCCAATATTAACATATTGCTTCCTATTCCATAAGTAGCTCTGTAATAGGTTATAAATTCTTCCCCTCGGCCCCATGGATTCAGGCTACTTGCTTCTTGCTTAAATGAATGAATGAGAGTAACTCGCAACCGATTGATTAAAGATGAAGTGCGAGATCGCTTCATACACTAATACCACGAAACTCAGTGGATGAGAAAAGTATCCATCAAAATATATGATTGGTTGACAGAAGCCCAACCATACTACGACAGAAACCTAATTTTTTGAGTAAAGAAGGCTTGCGTAAAAAATAGAAATAGTTGAGAAGTTTCCAGGGTGAAATTTGAAGAAAATCGTGAAAATCAAGCATTTTTGCTGAGGTAACATTAGCGAATGAACAAGATGTCTATCATTGGAAGCGGAACAGCGTCTGATGGATATAATTCAAGATTATATCGAGATGATAAGCAAACAAATATAACTTTAAAACACCCACCATACATGATGAAGCATGAAGTAATATATATAATTCATTTATAATTTTGGAAATGTTTTCATAAATACTAATAAGCAAATCATTGTTAAAAGGAGACAATACACGCTACAGAATAAACGCGAGCAAAAATTCTCAGTAATGAACAAAATCTCAATAAACGCCTTTTTCTTGAAATGGTTCATATAAATAATACTGAAAAAACAATGAATAAAAGGACAGACATCGATCTTAGTACCATATATACATTTTTACTAAAAAAACAAAGAAAATATCTCACCTCGTCCTCCTTGAAATGATTATTTACATATTTATACATATAATTATATTTTTATATTTTCTCACTCTGTATCTCTAATTTGAAATACCGAAAATATGATCGAGCAAGCATAATTTGTTGTCAACTTGTCCTTTCAAATTCTGTCTGTCACCTGTATGTTTCTTTTTGTAGATAGATAGATAGATAGATAGATTTATTTAAAGCTTTCAATTTAAACAGTTGAAAACTCAAGTCGTACAAAAAATCATCAATAATTTACATCACACTAAAGATAATACAAAACACAAATATAACCAAAATACACAATTACCATAAGTATAAAAAATTTATATATATATATATATATATATATCACAGTCATTGGTACAGGTAAATTGTACTCTAACTACAAATAAGGTTTCTTATCCAGGAATTCTTTCAATGAATATGGCTCAATGCCACACAACAGATCAAAAACATGTTTTTTAAAATTTTGTCTTGTGCGATATTCTTTAATATTCAAGGGTAAATTGTTATAAAATTTAATGGATGCATAATGTGGCCCTTTCTCTGTATTTGTAAGTCTATGCTTAGGAACAATAAAATTGGTTTTCTGTCTTGTAGAATATTCATGTCTGTATGTGTCTGCTTCAAAATTTGGTCTATTATCAATCCAATTATCCAATTTCTTTCGAATTTTATGTTAGTAAGTATCTTGAATTATGTAATTACATCACATATTTATTTAACAACTAATTTTACTTACGTCTTGAAGAAGAAAATGAGTTATATTCGAAAGCTTGACTTAAAAACGAATAAATCGTCTTAATTGGTCTCCCTTTGACTGCTGATATATATTGTTTACCCGTATATGTCTTTACAACAATGATGTATTGTGATTCACCTCATATACTCAATTTGTTGAATGACATTTGACGAATATCTTCTACGTTTTTTAATTCATTTATTATTATTTTTATATGTACCCCACAACTGTTCGTTTCTTCAACAATTAGTTTCTAAATCTTCCCGGTATAACCTGTATGTTTTTACTACTAAGATTCTTGTTAGTGACATTCATTTTATTTTAGTCCTCATCATAGTTGAAACAAAACGTTTTGAATACTATTTTCCATCATCAGTATACCATTTCAAATATTATTTGTATTTAATGTGAAAAATCCCTCATTTTGTCCTGTTTCAATATGCCTGACATTTCACATGAATTTGCACGAAACTCCGCGTGGGAACGTAAACAATAACTGAAAATACGTGACTGATTTTTATGTTTAATGACATATTTTCAAATCTCTTATATTTATTTTTTTGTAACGTTTCAGTTTAGGAACATCCAGTATAAGATTTTTCTTTAACATTGTATTTCTTTGTATGAGTTTTTTTATGTTATGATTCATTTTATTGGGCATTCAATATATTGATGAATTGTGTACGATAAATCGTAAAAAAAATTGGTGGCAAATGAATCGATTCCACGCAAAATAACTCCATCTATTTTTAATGTAAAATATATAAAATTGGTTTCTATGAATAAAATATTATTTCAAATGTATCACATAACATCACATCCGATTGATAATAAGAACCGCGTAGGAACGTGAAACTCAATCGTTTGTATGTATATATATATATATATATATATATGCACTGTATGCATTGTGTCGTACGTTAAAATGAACGGTTCGCGTCTCCGATAATAGTTGAATGAATGCATCGCACGTTGAAATGTGAGGGCTACGCGTCTCCCGACAGTTGACTGAATGCATGATATTGCATGTTAAAATATTAAAACTACGTTACTTAAGACAATAAACACAGCGTCTGGCATCGTACGTCGAACGCTAAGGTCCCTCGTTACTTGTGCTGAATCTATGATTACAACCTCGGACATTGGTATCGCACGTTAATATTTGAGCACTACGTCACTCATACCAGTTGACTGAGTGCATTGCATTGCACTTCAAATTGCGAAGACTCCTTCACTTTCCACAGTTGAATGACTGCACGTCTCACACGTTGAAATATCTCTTCTGACACGTATCAATTTTCATAGTTGATATGGTCCGTGTGCACCAAAAGACACGCAGTAGATGCGTGTGATATACTGTCAAGAATTCAAATTCTCAATGAAATAGAGTTCAAGTCGGATTTCCTATCACATTGCAACACACAAATTTATTTATACAGCCCACTCTTGAAAATGTCAAATTTCATAGTTGATATGGTCCGTGTGCGCCAAAAGACATGCGGTAGATGCGTGTGATATACTGTAAAGAATTCTAATACTCAATGAAATACAGTTCAAGTCGGATTTCCTACCACAATGCAACACACAAATTTATTAACACAGCCCACTCTTCCAAATACCAATTTTCATAGTTGATATGGTCCGTGTGCGCCAAAAGGCATGCAGTGGAAGCGCGTATGATACTGTAAAGAATTCTAATACTCAATGAAATTGAGTTCAAGTCGTATTTCCTATCACATTGCAACACACAAATTTATTAACACGGCCCACCCTTCTAAATATCAATTTTCATAGTTGATATGGTCCGTGTGCGCCAAAAGAGATGTAGTATAAGCGTGTGTGATACTGTAAAGAATTCTAATACTCAATGAAATAGAGTTCAAGTCGGCTTTCCTATCACATTGCAACATAAAAATTTATTAAAACAGACCACTTTTCAAAATATCTATTTTCCTAGTTTATATGGTCCGTGTGCGTCAAAAGACATGCAGTGGAAGCGCGTAAGATACTGTAAAGAATTCTAATACTCATTGAAATAGAGTGCAAGTCGGATTTCCTACACATTGCAACACACAAATTTATTAACACAGCCCACTCATCAAAATATCAATTTTCATAGTTGATATAGTCCGTGTGCGCCAAAAGAGATGTAGTATAAGCGTGTGTGATACTGTAAAGAATTCTAATACTCAATGAAATAGAGTTCAGGTCGGATTTCCTGTCATATTGCAACACACAAATTTATTAACACAGCGCACTCTTCAACATATCAATTTTCATAGTTGATATGGTCCGTGTGTGCCAAAAGACACACAGTAGATGCGTGTGATATACTGTCAAGAATTCCAATACTCAATGAAATAGAGTTCAAGTCGGATTTCCTATCACATTGCAACACACAAATTTATTTATACAGCCCACTCTTCAAAGTATCAATTTTCATATTTGATATGGTCCGTGTGCGCCAAAAGGCATGCAGTGAAAGCGCGTATGATACTGTAAATGATTCTAATACTCAATGAAATAGAGTTCAAGTCGGATTTCCTAACGGGTGTGAAGTTGTCCACATCCACAAATATACTCCAAGAAAAAAGTTAGGTCAATATATTTTCAGTGATTACGAAAGGAATAACGAGCGAAAACATATTCTAATCGAGCAGTGCAGTCGTAATAATATCGTGGGGTGAGTACAAAAAGTAGGTATCTGCAAATTCGTGATTTCGAGAAAAACGCAAATTAATATTTTCATCACATTTTATGTTCTTGTGATTTATTTGTATGACCACTTTTTGAAAAAAAATACACACTGTTGAATATTTGAAGGCATTTATTTTCAATTCCGACCACAATCATCGTAGTGAATGAAATAGGATTGACGGAAAATTGAAAATTTTTGAAAAAAAAACTCAGTTACCTAGTTGTAGCACAGGTTTGCTTTTGGAAAAGGGTTTGGTAAAGTTAGATACCTGAAAATGAAGGCTTATGGTTTTCATTATTGTTTATTAATTTCAAACACATCTGATTATTTAAAACTTATATTTCGTATGAGCAAAAGTAATTATTCACAGTACAAGCCCACAACAATAAAAAATCAAATGTAAAATAATCATAGAAGACTTTTTAAGGCATCATTCACAATCACCTTCATCAATCTTTTCGTTAGCATGTTCATTGTGAGGTGAGCTCAAGTAAAATTGTTCATACTATTTTCCCAGTGCTGCAGGATTCATGGTAAACAAGGAAACCAAATCTCGATACTTCAAAGTTGGAATTGGAATTTATGGAAGTTTTAGCTGTGCTAGTGACTGACGAAGATTTCTTTTCTTCCAATTGAGAGTTCTGATTTGCATTCCCAAAGGTTATAAACTGATGGTTATTTACAAGATTACAATTTCATACTTACTGGTTTTGCATGATGTTAGCATAAGTAGTTAATCGACCGACACGATGTTGGCGCACTATACTAATCAATCTCGAAAATACCAATTTCTCTGTAACGCTAGATATCTACTATACTCTACATCTAACGTCACCTGTTATGTTCTGATGATATTATAGTGCTAAAACTAGATAAGTGCATCAACCTAGTTTTTGCAATATTTTCTCCCGACCATAAAATGTCAAATTGTGCAACAAGTAGATAATTTAACTTGCCTAGTTGTAGTAAGACAATTTCTGTTCATAATCGAGTTATCCACTTTTGACACTGTTCAATACAACTTCTATATCACCTCCTGCAGTTACAATAAAATAATATATTTTTGTGCACTTATCAGAAATTCGGCAATTTGTTAGGTACCTAGTTGTAGTACTCACCTCACGATATGATCTCCCCCCTTCCGTTTGCCAGGCCTTCAGAGGGTGGTAAAGGGGTAATTTATAGGAAATAAATCAATAACTTTTCCAAATGAGCTGGTACCGCATTCTGCTTTTAGTATGTGTTTCATGAAGGAAAAATGAATCGAACAACATCCCCAATATAGTTAGTCAGCACTCGAGAGGGTGGTAGAGGGGGTAGTTTCGAGGATATAATTCAATAACTCTTTCAAATGAGCTAGTACCGCATTCTGCTTTTAGTATGTGTTTCATGAAGCAAAACTGAAACGAATAACATTCCCCACATAGTTAGTCAGCCCTCGAGAGAGTGGTAGAGGGGGTAGTTTCGAGGATATAATTCAATAACTCTTTCAAATGAGCTAGTACCGTATTCTGCTTTTAGTATGTGTTTCATGAAGGAAAAATGAATCGAAGAACATTCCCCATATAGTTAGTCAGCCCTCAAAAGGGTGGTAGAGGGGGTAGTTTCGAGGATATAATTCAGTACAAATTTGCGTCCCAATAAAAAAAAATTAGAGTCACCGTTTTCCAGGAAACGGGCGTGGGCTAACTTTTAAGTAAAGCTGCAACACACATTATGTATTTTTTAAAAATGCGCAATTATTGACGATCAAAAGGCCGATAAAATTCCTTACACATTTATTGGATGAAAAAAAGTTTGTATTTCGTGCAGAAATTTATTTATAAAATAATAGCAAAGCGCTTTCGACTATCAAGTCATCATCAGTGCGTACCTGTAAGTAAGTGACATTGAAATGAATTTGAGAAATTTTGATAATATGAATTTTGAAAAATTGAAAAAATTACTTACTCGTCAGGTGTACAAGAGCCATACCATAAAAATATCATGTGTCCATAGGACCATGTAACAATTTAAAACGGGACATCATATGATTAACATTTTAAAAAATCCTTATTCCAGGATTGAGTTTGATAAAAGTTTCAACAGACAGAGTAACACATGTCTGCTGAACTTAGTATACTGTCAAACTAAATGAAATATGAATGAAATTGACATTGTGTCAAAAGTTGACAATGACAATTGGCTTCGAACATGAACTTCTGGAAACACTGATCTATATTTTGAAAATTGTTGAATGACCAATTAGTCAAATTGATCTGTAAATCTATTTATAGTTCTGTTCATCCAAACCCAAGGAAATATAACAAACCCGGGAAAGGTCTAATGAGAACCTCCACCCGAAGTGCATAGAACCAGGCTTAAGACACAGTCCCTTGGTAATTTGTGAAACCAATTCCATGCTCAGGATCATGAGATAGGTCTAATGAGAACCTTCACACTCCCCAAAGCGACAAAAGGGTATCCCAAAACCAAGAGGTACCATAAACAGAAATGATTTAAGAAAGTTTCAACAGGCAGAGTAACACATGTCTGTTGAAGCTTATTCTATTGTCTAACTAAATGAATAAAAATTGACATTGTATCAAAAGTTAACAATGACAATGAAGTTATAGCATAGAAAATTACCTATAAATATAATGATATGTGCTTTTGAAATTGATAAAAAATGACAAGTTAGTCAAATTTTGTGATTTAATCATGAAAATGTTTCAAGGTGACAGAACCAAAGTTAAAGAAACTTTTATAGTCTAATGAGAACTAAAAAACTTTTTTCAAACCGTCAGCTCTAGGATTACCAAGGAAACACACATAATTACTTCATATTATTATTATTGGTTCAGCATCCTTGGAAACCACATTAGAACATAAGATCTTGAGATAGGTCTGATGAGAACTTTCCCAATCTCAAAAGTAGCAAATATGGTAACCAAACTGATGAACCATATTTGCTACTTTTGAGATTGGGAAAGTTCTCATCAGACCTATCTCAAGATCTTATGTTCTAATGTGGTTTCCAAGGATGCTGAACCAATAATAATAATATGAAGTAATTATGTGTGTTTCCTTGGTAATCCTAGAGCTGACGGTTTGAAAAAAGTTTTTTAGTTCTCATTAGACTATAAAAGTTTCTTTAACTTTGGTTCTGTCACCTTGAAACATTTTCATGATTAAATCGCAAAATTTGACTAACTTGTCATTTTTTATCAATTTCAAAAGCACATATCATTATATTTATAGGTAATTTTCTATGCTATAACTTCATTGTCATTGTTAACTTTTGATACAATGTCAATTTTTATTCATTTAGTTAGACAATAGAATAAGCTTCAACAGACATGTGTTACTCTGCCTGTTGAAACTTTCTTAAATCATTTCTGTTTATGGTACCTCTTGGTTTTGGGATACCCTTTTGTCGCTTTGGGGAGTGTGAAGGTTCTCATTAGACCTATCTCATGATCCTGAGCATGGAATTGGTTTCACAAATTACCAAGGGACTGTGTCTTAAGCCTGGTTCTATGCACTTCGGGTGGAGGTTCTCATTAGACCTTTCCCGGGTTTGTTATATTTCCTTGGGTTTGGATGAACAGAACTATAAATAGATTTACAGATCAATTTGACTAATTGGTCATTCAACAATTTTCAAAATATAGATCAGTGTTTCCAGAAGTTCATGTTCGAAGCCAATTGTCATTGTCAACTTTTGACACAATGTCAATTTCATTCATATTTCATTTAGTTTGACAGTATACTAAGTTCAGCAGACATGTGTTACTCTGTCTGTTGAAACTTTTATCAAACTCAATCCTGGAATAAGGATTTTTTAAAATGTTAATCATATGATGTCCCGTTTTAAATTGTTACATGGTCCTATGGACACATGATATTTTTATGGTATGCCTCTTGTACACCTGAGGAGTAAGTAATTTTTTCAATTTTTCAAAAATCATATTATCAAAATTTCTCAAATTCATTTCAATGTCACTTACTTACAGGTACGCACTGATGATGACTTGATAGTCGAAAGCGCTTTGCTATTATTTTATAAATAAATTTCTGCACGAAATACAAACTTTTTTTCATCCAATTACATTGGAACGTGCACACAGCTTGACAATTTTCACTTACACATTTATTACAAATCATTGACAAGTTAAAATTTTCTAAATTTTCACCAACTAGGGGTTAAATACCCCATATTTATAGAAAATTACATGATAATTTACATTCCAACGTGGTCAGTGACAGAATTGGTCACAAAATTGTTTATAATTTTTGAACAAACTATCGAAGTGTCAAAAATTGTAGAATGAAGGGTTCCCAAAGTGGTTAAGCACCCCCAAATTTCTCAAAATTCCTATAACATTATCTATCACATTGTGCGTACAAAACTGTTAACAATTCATTGGGATCTATCGAAGTGTTGAAAATTTCAGAATGATGATAACCATGGGGTTGCACACCCCAACACGGAAAATAAACTTATGTCACTGAATTGTAAATTGAATTTTTTCGAATTATACCGTTAACGAAATAATCTCGAATGAATTGACAGCCCATCATAGACACCATGTTTTTTTTGTGACAACTATAATTGTTGCAAAATAGTTATTAATGTACCAAGGACGAAAAACTGTATATTATAGTCGAGCCTGCAAATTGAGAGCTGAGGCGCAGCCGAGGCTAGAAAGCAGGCGTGACAATAGACAGTGTTTCACCAAGGTGCATATTACATTTTTTCGTCGACCTCTACAAATTACGTACTAATTTCCGATTTCCGAATCAATAATCGACTATTTTTTTTAAGCGAAAAATATTTGCTTTAAAAAATGGTCGATTTTTCGTCCGGAAGTTAGTACGTAAAATATTATTTTTTGTAGAGTTCGACGAAAAAATAATTTACTGGTGGCTATGTCAGAACCTTATTATACGTTGAAAAGGGGAACATTCTCCAAGAAACTTAAAAAATGAAAAATGTGATTTATTTGTAATATCTAACAGAAAACAACTACTTCCCCAGCTAAAGCCACGCTGGACATTGAACTACATCTGATAGATAATGTGAAAAGACTCTAACTGAAAAGAAAAATCTGAAATGTTCCCCTTTTCAACATGAATACCTCCCAAGAGGTTATCTTGAACGATGGAAAATAGCGACTAAAGTTTGTCTTTCAGCCGCAGATGATTGCACAACAGATTGTATGAATATCCTATTCATGTTGAAAAGGGGAACATTCTCCATGAAAACTGAAAAATGAAAAATATGACTTATTTGTAATATCTAACAGAAAACAACTACTTCCCCGGCACAAGCGATGGAAAATAGCGACTAAAGTTTGTCTTTTAGTCGCAGATGATTCCATAAAAGATTTTATGAATTTCCTATTCATATTTTCGAACTAAAATCCTATTCATATTTTCGAACAAAAATTATTATACGTCTATACCTAACTTAGCGATCAAATAAGAAATCCGACATTAACTAAATTTCAGTGAGTATTAGAATTTTTTACAGTACCCCACACGCTTCTACTGCATGTCCTTTGTTACGCATAGATTATATCAACCACGGAAACTGATATTTAGGAAAGTGGGCTGTGTTAATAAATTTTTGTGTTGCGATCAGATAAGAAATGCGAATTCAACTGTATTTCATTGAGTATTAGAATTCTTTACAGTATCCCACCCGCTTCTACTGCAATTAATCAATCAATCTTTATTTCCGTTTTTTGACATGGTATACATGTTTTGGAATTGTCAATAACTAAATAACTAAAATTAAAATTAAAAGGTAGTTGGCTTAAAAACTATACATAAAGTAAATGTAAATGTAAATATAAAATAAATAAATAAATAAATACTGCATGTCCTTTGTTGCGCATAGATTATATCAACCGTGGAAATCGATATTTAGAAGAGTAGGCTGTGTTAATAAATTTGTGTGTTGCAATCAGATAGTAAATCCGACTTACTTGAACTCTATTTCATTGTGCATTAGAATTCTTTACAGTATCCCACACGCTTCTACTGCATGTCCTTTGTTGCGCATAGATTATATCAACCATGGAAATTGATATTTGTAAAATTGGGCTGTGTTAATGAATTTTTGTGTTGCGATCAGATATGAAATTCGACTTTAACTGTATTTCATTGAGTATAAGAATTCTTTACAGTATCCCACACGCGTCTACTGAATGTCCTTTGTTGCACATAGATTATATAAACCGTGGAAATCGAAATTTAAAAGAGAAGTGAAAATTGTCAAGCTGTGTGCACGTTCCAATGTAATTGGATGAAAAAAAGGTTTGTATTTCGTGCAGAAATTTATTTATAAAATCATAGCAAAGCGCTTTCGACTATAAAGTCATCATCAGTGCGTACTCGTCAGGTGTACAAGAGCCATACCATGATGATGACTTTATAGTCGAAAGCGCTCTGCTATGATTTTATAAATAAATTTCTGCACGAAATACAAACCTTTTTTCATCCAATTTAAAAGAGAAGACTACACGAATCACAACACAAAATGGAGTGAGAGTCAAATGGGTTATTACACGGCCATAGCAAGGAGGAGAGACGGAAGCTGGATGAGATATGACGATCACAGAAAAAATGATACTCAATGAAATACAGTTCATGTCGGATTTTCTATAATATTGCAACACAAATTTATTAACCCAGCCCACTTTTCAAAATATCAATTTTCATAGTTGATATAGTCCGTGTGCGCCAAAAGACATGTCGTTGAAGGATGTGGGATAATGTAATAAATTCTAATGCACAATGAAATACAGTTCAAGTCGTATTTCCTATCTGATTGGAACACAGAAATTAATTAACATAGGCCACTCTCCTCAATGTCAATTTCCATGGTTGATATAATATATGCGCAACAAAGGGTATGCAGTAGAAGCGTGTGGAATACTGTAAAGAATTCCAATACTCAATGAAATACAGTTCAAGTCGGATTCCTTATCTGATTACAGCACAAAAATTCATTAACAGCCCACTCTCCTAAATATCAATTTCCATGGTTGATAGCGCAACAAAGGACATGCAATAGAAGCGTGTGGGATACTGTAAAGAATTCTAATACTCAATGAAATGAAAGTAAAAGTCGGATTTTTTATCTGATTGCAACACAAAAATTTATTACCACAGCTCACTCTTATAAATATCGATTTCAACGGTTGATATAATCTATGCGTAACAAAAGACATGCAGTAGAAGAGTGTGGGATGCTGTAAAGAATTCTAATGCCCAATGAAATACAGCTCAAGTCGGATGTCCTATCATATGGCAACACACAAATTTAATAACACAGCCCACTCTTCAAAATATCAATTTCCATAGTTGATATAGTCCGTGTGCGCCAAAAAACATGTCATTGAAGGGTGTGGAATAATGTAAGAAATTCTAATACACAATGAAATACAGTTCAAGTCGTATTTCCTATCTGATTGGAACACAGAAATTAATTAACATAGCCCACTCTCCTCAATGTCAATTTCCATGGTTGATATAATATATGCGCAACAAAGGATATGCAGTAGAAGCGTGTGGGATACTGTAAAGAATTCTAATACTCAATGAAATACAGTTTGAGTCGGATTTCTTATCTGATTACAACACAAAAATTCATTAACACCAGCCCACTTTCCTAAATATCAATTTCCATGATTAATATAATCTATGCGCAACAAAGGACATGCAGTAGAAGCATGTGGGATACTGTAAAGAATTCTAAGACTCAATGAAATACAGTTCAAGTCAAATTCCTTATCTGATTGCAGCACAATAAAAGTTCATTAACACAGCCCACTCTCCTAAATATCAATGTCCATGGTTGATATGATCTATGCGCAACAAAGGACATGCAATAGAAGCGTGTGGAATACTGTAGAGAATTCTAGTAGTCAATTAAATATAGTTAAAGTCGGATTTCTCATCTAATTGCAACACAAAAAATTATTAACACAGTCCACTCGTCTAAATATCGATTTCCACGGTTGATATAATCTCTGTGTAACAAAGGACATGCAGTAGAAGTGTATAGGATACTGTAAAGAATTCTAATACATAAAGAAATACAGTTCCAGTCGGATTTCCTATCATATTGCAACACTCAAATTTATAAAGAGCCCACTTTTCAAAATATCAATTTTAATAGGTAGTTGATAAAGTCCCTGTATACCAAAAGACACGCCGTGGAAGGGTGTGGGATACTGTAAAGAATTCTAATAAGAAATACAGTTAATGTCGGATTTATTATCTGATTGCAACACAAAAATGTATTGTTTTGTCCATCAAATATTTTCTTTGTGATATCCACAGTTGCGGAAAAATTAGGTATAGACGTATAATAATGTTCTTACGTAGCCACCAGTAAATTCTTTTTTTGACTCTACAAAAAATTACATTTTACGTACTAATTTCCGGACGAAAAATCGACTATTTTTTTGAGTATTTTCACCCACAGACGAAAAATATTTGCCTAAAAAAATTGTCGATAATTGATTCGGAAATCGGAAATTGGTACGTAATTTGTAGAGGTCGACAAAAAAAATATAATATGCACCTCGGCGAAACACTATCTATTGTCTCGCCTGCTTTCTAGCCTCGGCTACGCCTCAGCTATCGAGCTATCAATTTGCAGGCTCGACTATAATTGACAGTTTTTCGTCCTTGGTATATAAATAACTATTTTGCAACAATTATCTTTGTCACAAAAAAACGTGGTGTCTATGCTGGGCTGTCAATTCCTTCGAGGTTATTCCTTAACGGTATAATTCGAAAAAATTCACCCTGCAAGGCAGTGACATAAGTTTATGTGCTATGTTGGGGTGTTCAACCTCATGGTAGGTAATCTTAATTCTGAAATTTTCAACAAGTCGATAGATCCCAATGAATTGTTAACAGTTTTGTGGAAAAATTTACCTATACGCACAATGTGATAATGTTATAGGAATTTTGAGAAATTTGGGTATGTTCAACTCCTTGGGGACCCTTCATTCTGTAATTTTTGACACTTTGATACTTTTACAAAAATTATAACCAATTTTGTGATTGGTGTGAAGTTACCCACAGATTTCTGGCCACACATGCAAACGCGAACGATTTGTGGTTGGAAAATTCAGTTGTAAGTAACCGGACTAAAATCTGTGGCTGGGTTACTTTGTATAAAATTGTGGAACTGGATGGATGACTTGTGGTAATAGACTTAATAATGGAAATATACTTGTATAATTGATGAATGAAGCGGACTGTAAGTGACATGTATGTTTATATTTTTGACATTACATTTCTTATCACTAACAACAAAAATGCTAGGCTGATTTACAATATACATTATACCATATGAGTCCTTCCTAACATAATTCAACAACTTATATGTACGTATATAAATTAATGACGCGGCAAGCAAGTACATCAAATAAGTTATAAGGGATTTCAATATCACCCATACGGATTTGGATTAAACAAATTTCTTTCGTTGAGACATATCTTCAAGATATCACACAGTATTAAACTTGTAGCCCGCTAATGTACGTTAATAAAAATCTCACGAAATACGGAGGATTTTATGTAGATTACAATGGTGAAAACCGTTTCTCTGTCACACATACAGATTTGATGAAAATGATTTTTTTTATTGGAAGTACCTTCAAGACATCACACGGTATAAAAAATGTAATCCGATGATGTGCGTTCATGAAAATCACACGAAATATAGAATATTTCACATATATTACAATGGTGAAAACCGTTTCTCTGTCACCCATACAATTTGATGAAAATGATTTTTTTTTTATTGGAAAGTACCTTCAAGACATCACACGGTATTAAAAATGTAACCCGATGATGTGCGTCCATCATTTTCACCAAATCTGTATGGGTGACAGAGGAACGGTTTTCACTATGGTAATCTATATGAAATCCTCTATATTTTGTGTGATTTTCATGAACGCACATCATCGGGTTACATTATTTTTACCGTGTGATTTCTTGAAGGTGATTTCCAAAAAAAAATCATCTACACCAAATCTGTACGGGTGACAGAGAAACAGTTTTCACCATTATAATCTACGTGAAATCTTCTATACTTTGTGAGATTTTCATGGACGCACATCATCGGGTTACATTTTTTATACCAATAAAAAAAAATCATTTCCACCATATCTGTATAGGTGACAGAGAAACGGTTTTCACCATTGTAATCTACATGAAATCCTCCGTATTTCGTCTGATTTTCATGAACGCACATCATCGGGTTACATTTTTTTTACCGTGTGATTTCTTGAAAGTGGTTTCCAATAAAAAAAATCATTTACACCAAATCTGTATGGGTGACAGAGAAACGGTTTTCACCATTATAATCTACGTGAAATATTCTATAATTCGTGTGATTTTCATGAACCCACATCATCGGGTTACATTTTTTATACCAATAAAAAAAAATCATTTCCACCATATCTGTATAGGTGACAGAGAAACGGTTTTCACCATTGTAATCTACACGAAATCCTCCGTATTTCGTCTGATTTTCATGGACGCACATCATCGGGTTACATTTTTTATACCGTGTGATGTCTTGAAGGTACTTTCCAATTAAAAAAAAAATTCATCAAATCTGTATGGGTGACAGAGAAACGGTTTTCACCATTGTAATCTACGTGAAATATTCTATATTTCGTGTGATTTTCATGAACGCATATCATCGGATTACATTTTTGATACCGTGTGATGTCTTGAAGGTACTTCCCAATAAAAAAAAAATTTCATCAAATCTGTATGGGTGACAGAGAAACAGGTTTCACAATTGTTATCTACATAAAATCCTCCGTATTTCGTGTGATTTTCATGAACGCACATCATCGGGTTACATTTTTTATACCGTGTGATGTCTTGAGGTACTTTCCAATAAAAAAAAATCATTTCCATCAAATCTGTATGGGTGACAGAGAAACGGTTTCCACCATTGTAATCTACGTGAAATACTCTATATTTTGTGTGATTTGCATGAACGCACATCATCGGGCTCATTTTTTATACCGTGTGATGTCTTGAAGGTACTTTCCAATAAAAAAATAATTCTCACCAAATCTGTATGGATGACATAGAAACAGTTTCTACCATGGTAATCAACTTGAAATACTCTACATTTCATGCGATTTTTATGAACGCACATCATCGGGTTACTTTTTTAAACCTTGCTATGTTTTGAAGATAGTTTCCAATGAAAAAAATAATCATTTATACAAAATCTGTATGGTGAGGGTGACAGAGAAACAGTTTTCACTATTGTAATCTACATAAAATCCTCCGTATTTCGTGAGATTTTTATTAACGTACATCAGCGGGTTGCAAGTTGTATACTGTGTGATATCTTGAAGATATGTCTCAACGAAAGAAATCCGTATGAGTGACATTGAAATGGTTTCCACCACATAAATCCGTTTGGAATCCCTTAGAACTTATTTGATGTACTTGCTTGCAGCGTCATTAATTTATATACGTACATATAAGTAACCCAGCTACAGATTTTAGTCCGGTTACATACAACTGAATTTTCCAACCACAAATCGTTCGGGTTTGCATGTGTGGCCAGAAATCTGTGGGTAACTTCACACCAATAATTTTGTGAACAATTCTGGCACTGACCATGTTGGGATCTAAATTATCAGGAAATTTTCTATAAATAAGGGTATTTAACCCCTAGAGGGTGAAAATTTTGGAAATATCAAATCAAATGTCAGTGATTTGTAATAAATGTGTAAGAAATTTTATCGGACTTTTGCTAATCAATAATTGCGTATTTTTCAGAAATACAGAATGTTGGTGCAGCTTTACAGCTTTAAAAGGTAACCCATGCCCATTTCCTGGAAAACCGGGACTCTAAAAAAAACTTGATTGGGGCGCAAATTTGTAATAATTGTGTACAAAATTATATAATAGTTTTTTGGAGTGTGCCATAAATGCTGGTGTAGCTTTAGTTTCATCTCGTAGCCCACCATTTCATAATGCGCAGTGGTTCTAAAAAAATAAAATTGTGACAGAAACATCAAAGTTTCGGACAAGACTGCATCTACTGGATCTGAGACCCATTCTGTGTTAACTGTTTATATAGCAAGGACTATTCACATCCTTGATCCAACAGTCCATAAAAATCAAAACAAAATGGAAGTTGAATTTACCAGGGTTTTTAGGCATCTTAGAGTTGGGGTTTGATTTGAATTCAATCAATCACCAATGTCGATATAGTAGAAATAAATAATAGCATGCAATTTACTTACCCATTCCCCTGTATGTTTCAAATATCGAGCAGTAAATCACTTCGACCGTCACTCGTCGTTATACATTTTGTGTTATTCATTATTCTCATTCCAGGAAAACGTTGCAAAAATTCATTTTGTCAAACTAAACATAAAAATTGTAGCTAAAACTGGGGTCAAACTGGTCAAAAAGAGTAGTCGAGTTTCTAGGGTAGACAGTAAGAGTCAGTCATCAGTAGTCAGTCAGTGTTGCCAGTTGCCACTGTTGCCAACACTGAGCCATGCAACTCACAATGTACTAGAAAATCACCGAAAAATGTTTTAGGTTTTCGAAAAACGTACTAGTTTAGATTTTCATTCAAAGTCTCGTTGAGTGCGGACAGGGCATAAATAAAAACGAAAAAAAAAAAAGAATGAATAACAGTTTTTGATCATGACTAACGCCAAATTCATATGACAGCGTTTTGTAGTTGCCTACAGCGTTTTTTTCACTGATTGGTAACGTAATGAACGACATGTCCTCAGTCGCTTATAGCGTATTACTTTTCACGCGTATAGTATAAGCGTGAGCTATCATGCGCACCTAGCGTTTATAAGTTCAGTTAAACGCCGGATGGACTTACTAATAGAATGGAAATTCTATAACATCATTTATTGAATGTTTTACATTCTAAACCATAAGTTATTAACCAATTTGCAGTTAAAGTTAACGGGAACCTATAAAACTGTCCCTTACAGAAGATCTTAGTCACGTGGCCACAAATTAATCGAATCAGGGGTGAAATTATGATTACTCGATACGAGAGCTCTCACGGATACGATGACTCTACGACGTGAAAATCGTTGTGGTTTCCTCATTATTACTCGAAGTGACTCGACGTTCATTTCGGTACGTCAAGGTCAAACTCCATCAGTATGAGTGTGTTCATAATTCCACAGCAGTCGGTAATAAACGAACGAAACGGACGAGATCAGCGTGAACTCGACTTTGACAGAATGTTGTTAACCTATAACATTTTAATTTGAGTTGTATTTTTTATAAAACAAGATTCAAATTTGAAATTTGAATTGTGTGTATTTCAAGGTATTTCTTTCATTTCGATTTGAACTTTCAACATCGGAACTATCACTAACAAACCACAGATGTAACATAAACATAACCACACATTCAAATCAATCGCATTCGTCCGTCAAAATTCTCCGAGCAAATTGATCAATCTCTGGATTAACAGACTTGAAAAACAGAATAATCAAGATTTACCTCCCCTACAATCGGTTACAATAAACGAACGATTCAGACTAATGCCGGATTCATATGCCAGCTTTTTGTAGTCGAGCTGTCAGCGCATTGTTTTCCGACTGGTCGCTGAATGACACAGAACGACATGTTCTCAGTCAGCGGCCAATGAGAAAACAATACGCCATATGCATGAGCTATTATGTGTACCCGGCGTAATCCGAGTCCGACGTAAATACCGAACGCGGATATTATGCATAGAACATTAGAACATACATAAGCACAAAACTCAAAATTATGTTCACTAATTATTTCGGTAATGTTTGATATCTTTCGAGTCAAAACTTGCAAAACGTATGAATTTTGCGATCGGGGTACTAAGGTACTAGACAGAGTGAAAAGGTACTAAAACTAGAACGAAAGTACTAGGTCTGGCAACACTGGTAAGAGTAGTAATGCCGGGTTCATAAGCCAGCAGCCTTTCGATTGCTATTACCAATTAGGCAATCCAGAGACCTGTCAAATCAAGATGGATAGAAACCCTGGTGCGTTCATTTATACCTATGAAATCGGCCTACCAAAACTGTTAAGGTATGGCCTACCTGATTCTTGATATTTTATTAGATCGGATTAGTTTCACGATTATTCGTAGATGGCGGTAAAGTCATTACAGATTGATAAATGAATACTTCATGACCACAGAATACCCACACATGGGTATTCTGTGGTCATGGGTATTCTGTGCTTCCTGACGTTGGACAAGTCCACAGACCTCATAAAATATGAGGTCTGTGGACAAGTCTCATGACATGTTTACATTTCGTATTTATTCAATTTTGTTACAAAATAAGACATAACATGTTTAACGTGCTTATTTCATCAAAAATCAGAATGCTAATTTTAAATTAACTAGTTGGATTTGTTATATGTACGGGCAAGTTCATGTGCAGCCATTTTGAGCGTGATTTCGCTTAAACAACAAAACAAGGATCTTAACCTGTAACGAGTAGTTGGTTACGTCTGATTACCCAGGCACAATTTATAGCTAAAAGATCAGTTAGATCACTTGGCGTCGGCACTTTGATCTTTTTGTTCACGTTTGTCCATTGCGCAACCTGTAATCTTTTCCCACGCGCAGGTAATACATATATTTGACTTACGGCTGACTATAAAAAATTTATAAAAACTAGAGGTTTTGAGGAGGAAGGTTACGAATTTTGTGACAAAAACTGAAAATGGCGAACAAGTTATTGGGTTATTTGGTCTACGAGGAAAAAGTTAAGGTTTTTTTCCATAATCTAAAGATGACTGACAAGTTTTGCGATAAATGTTCTGATGACGTATTGAAAATAAATATCCAGAAGCTTTTTTGGTCGTATATAATGAATGTAAGCAATATGAGAAATGTCATGTGACACGATTAATTCCATTGAAACAGAGCCGTATTTAACAACACGTCAGACAGTAAAACTGATATCATCACAAAAAAGGTTATAAAAAGTGTTTCTGTGGAGAGGTATTTTTCATCTTGTTCCATATCTGACGATGACACCACAAAAGAATAAAATAAATCGAAAAATTCAGTTTTTTCAAAATAATTTGAAAATGAAAAATATTTTTGGAAACTTTATATGTCCACATAGATAACCCTTCTGACACTAAACTTTGTTTTCATTTAACCAAAACTGTATCTATTACCGTTTCAGAAATCCCTGTGGTGGACAACCTTATCTTGGACTCACTGTACATACAGGGTGTTTATTAGGTACTTGTACAAACGTTAAAGGGTAAACATTTGCGGACTAATGTTCACATGAAAATTCCTCAATTGGAAATGCTTTATTATTCACTTATACAAATATAACTGGGCTATGGCAATCGAAACATTTTTGACAGAAACTTATAAACTTTTGGACCCAGGAAGTGTACGGTTAGCGCAGTGTAAGTTGTGTTCTCAGAAAGTTTGCAAGATTTGGTGAAATATGTTCTTCTAAAAACTTGATGATATTCTCTATATTCAATTCAGAATGTCTGCTATCAGGCGTTGATTTCTGGGATGTACTCAGCTTTCTTTTGAGACTTCTGATTGTTTGTCTCAACTCGACTTTCCTAGGAGTTCCACAAGTTAATTTCTGCGAGGTCTGAGTTGCTGAAACAAAAAACGAAAATGACTGAAATGAAATTAAAATAGAGCAATCAACAACCACTTCGAAACAGTGAATTTTTGAGTAACTCATTCATTTTCATTATGGATAAAAGAAAAGAACTTTTTGAAAATGGAATATGAGTTATTCGTACTTTTGCAATTGAAGTTCTGTTTTGTTTTTCTATTTAGTAAAATATGTGTTCTAAAAAATATTGTGAATCAGGCAGGCGTACCTTTTGAATCATGGTCTTGTTGACTCATTTCTGTTGTTTCAACTACGGAGACTGTGCTGGGCATATGAAGATCTTCAGTTGCCTTAGCTTCTGTAAATAAAAATCCAGCATAATGATTAGCAATTCAGAGTAAACAAATATCACAGTATACAAATACGTATCACTGTTAAAATCAAACCATCTGATTATATATCTTTATTATTCAAATCGACAAGTAACAACGAAGCAACATGTAGATTTATTGGGGTTTAAAATTGATGATGATAATGATGATTGATTGATGTTAAATTGGGAAGCACATATTGCTGGTTTGTGCAAAAAACTTTATACACAACTGTTTCTACTAAGACAACTGAAAATGTGTCTTAGTCAAAGTATGGTACTACAGACATACTTTTCTCTTTTTAACAGCCACCTAACATATGGCATACTTTTAAGGGGGTCAGTCTTCACATGCAATTAAAGCCTTTCGTATGCAAAAAAAAGCAATCAGGATCATAGTCAATGTTTTTTTACAGAAAACACTGTCATCCTTTATTTCAAGAACTTAAAATTCTACCCGTGCCTTGTATTTTCATACTTTTTCATATTTTAGAAATACACAAAAATTATACCTAAGTACCTCACAAATGCTGCTTACTAAGAACTTGATCAAATAATCAAATCCGAATGAAAATGCCTCTATTTTCAGTTCTAACAACGGAAAACTAACATACCTTTCTGTGATGCATCCGATTCTATAGGTTCTTTTAGTTGGAAAGGTACTGCATTTGTTTTCAGCCTGCTTTTCAGCATGCCTGCGAACATCTTCTCCTCAAAATGTAAACTGCAAACTCTGAAATGATCGTAGCAGTACTGAGCACTGTAGCAAAGTATTTTCTCCAGTTGAAGATTTGCTTTCCATTCTGCAAACCTGAAAATACACTTTTTTGAGTACAACAGTTGTAATAAATGAAGTTCCACCATTTTACCGTTCTTCATCCTTTGGAAAGCGATAAAAACTGAGTTTTTTGTCGCGTTTGTAGTTCCTTTTGCACACGCAACAGTAATGAACACTTTTTGATATAATTCTATTCATTATTTCAAATCAATAATAACGAAACAATGATGAACTTCTTCAAAATAACCACAAACAATACAAATAAAACTCGCAATGCTCACAAACAAACAAACGAAAAGTTGAAAACTGTAGAAATTCGAACGGAGATTTCAGGTTATCTTTGGGCTATACCAGTGTTGCCAATTGTATTTGATACATTGTTACAAAGCAAGTTGTATTAGAAATAGGTAGATTTTTTATGACTGTTTTTCAAGCAGATTTCATGTAAAAAGTAATGGCTCTTCATTAATGAAATATATAGACCTTTGAAGTTTCTTGTAGAATCCCAGTAAATGTTTCAATGAAAAACAAAACATGAGGTTTGTGTATACTTCTGAAAACTCAATACTTCTAGTGCATTCGACAACTATGTAAGTTTAGAAGGAAATCTACTGCGCAACCTAAATTATTTCCCACGAGTTTATTCTATCGTGTACACAAGATGGCGCTTTTATCGAGAACCTCCAATTGTTCTTTGCTAAAAACTTTCACGTTGAAGGACATCGATACTTGTTTTATATACTCTTCGTGATCCTCTTGCATTTTATAAAGATCCAAGAGATCATCTTTATCCCTGTCCCAATGAGATTCTGATTCCGCTTTTATTTTACGTATAGTACAATCAGATTTTATTTCTTGCAGGTTACCAGAATTCAAAATTTTATCCTTTGCCATCAAAACAGATTTTCTTTTGTACTCAGAAGGCTTTTTATGTAATAGTTTACGTTTAACTAGTGCGCGTTCGATACCCTTTACAGAAGATGTAATTTTATGAGGATGACAATAATTAATAGAATTGGAATAAACATCAACATTCTGCCCTTTCATAACAATGATAAATTTTTTACATTTATAATTATTATTTTTACATAAAGCTGAAATTTTGATGGTTCCGTTTCTCAAATATTTTGGATATTTAATTACAATAGTGCAAACATTATTAATAACAAATCTACCAATCCTATTGCGGAAATAAGAAGGATAATACTTGCTAACTAAGCGATTATTTTTGACTAAGTGAGTCATTACTTCACTTGTTATCTGAAATATACCTTCTATAATGGTACAATGTTTAAATGAAAGAGATGGAAAGTTATCAATATGATGACTGTTGGTTGGAATAACAACACTCTCACTTGGACCTGATAAATCAATAAAACATTTTGGTATTTCGAAACTTTCCGGCGTCACCTCGTGTTTTTCTTGTGATACTGCATCATTGCCTTGTGCTGAACCAACCGAACGAACAGTGTCTACGAGACAACTTACAGATTTTTCTCGCAGGTTACATATGTCGTCATAATTGATTTGTCCGATTGTGCTTACTTCGAACCGACCTTTTTTTAAAGGAATTGAATCCGTATTTAAAGGAGTCGAACACACTGCATTATGGTTACTTTCTGAAGTATCCAATAAGCTGTTGTGTTCATTTATGATCTCAATCGATTTATTGTGATCACCGCAACTTTTGCCATATTTTGTATAATAATAATAATAAACCCTCTTTCTATTATTTACTGTTACTGGCAGATAACTGCGCCTTGAGAATATTTGGACCTATATAGCAGTGGTTGCTCTGATTGCATAATATGAGCTCTATCCAATGTTTCTAAAATCCTATTTTTATTTTCATTCGCGCCCCCATCTCCGCGTGCCATCGATGCTACTATACTTTCGAATGTGGATTTATTTCTATGAATCTGTCTATATACTTGGCTGGGACATTTCAGAGTTTTCATTCTAATACTTTTACAAATATAAAGAAATACTGGATGATCTGGTTTGTACCTAACTTAATATTGAATGGAAAGTACAATTGCTATCAAACTCCAAGATAACTTTTGCAATTTTTTTCAATGTAACAATATTCGGGTTGACGCCCACCATGATTAAAATTGTAATGAAAATTAATGGTTCAAATTATTCACCAAATTATACCGAGTACTGAAAAGTACTGAAAATATTATCGAAGATTAATACTCGACGATTGTTTTATGAAGTAATATAGATACACCTTACCTTTACTCACTATTCGATTTCAGAACACAGTTAAAAAACACTCTATTGCTAAAATGTCTCAAACTGTTTCAAATTTCAAATTCAAATAAGTGAAATAATATAAGCTTCTTAATATATTTCGTACATTTCGGAGTATAGTGCAGAAAATAATATGTAGCATGGTTGAGAATAGGGAAGAGTGGCGTTATTTTCCGCCGTATTCACTGAAAATAATTCTTGCGTTATATGGAACTAGTTATTTTTGTATCTAGTGTGCGAAATGCTACTATGCTGATAGAGATAACGAGGCGCAGCTGGGTAAAAAAACATAGTCGAGAACACCAAAATATTTCGCTCATGAGATGCAAACAAATTTTTTTCTAGAAATGTCAAAAAATATTGTTTTAAAGTAAGAAATGTGCTTAGCTTAGTATGAAAAAATCAAATTAGGTAGTGTGAAATTTTGTCACAATTTGAAAAGTGTTAAAAAACCTTGATTATTAAATGATTTCTTGGATTTTTGCTTGTGCCCGACTATTTTTTTAACTCGGCTGCACCAAAGTATTTCGCACACGGGATGCAAACAAAATTTTTTCTGCAAACTTAAAAAAATTAAATTAAGTAGTAAATTTTGTTACAATTTGAAAAGTGTTAAAGCCTTTAGTTAATTATTGTTGAATGAAATAAATTATTTCTTCGATTTTTACTTGACCGTATAGGTTAGAATATTAAAATCCTATATAGTTTACATGGAGTGTGCGAAATAGGTAATTCGCAACTACTCCGCGCACGGTGTCATGGTAACGACGGAAAAATATTTCATTTGACTTGCCCTGTTAGTATGTTTGGGTAGTAATATTGCAAATGAATTTTCACCCTCTTATTCTAGTTGTCCAATAGAGATTAAATATTTCTAATGGCTCTGCAGACACCGATAAAAAAAGATAAAAGTTATTAGGTTTTCCATCTTTGTTGCCAGGCAACACACTGTGTGATTCGTCACTATAATGCTAATCTGTGCTGTATTGATATTTAAACTCCTGACAATTAAGAGGTGCCCAGATATTGCGTTCCCTAGCAACAAGTATGGGAATATAATTCTGGTTTCCACAAAAAGGAAAATCCTGCATTGTTGATGTGAAGACTGTGCTGAACGGGACAGTCTTTGATGGGACCGCTACACTGGAACGATTGATGATATTTCGGAATAAGAGCATCGCCCATGAAAATATCTATAAAACAGAGGCAGATCGCCAACTTTTCTGCGATGTTCCAGAGAAGTGAGTGAGCTTGATAGATAGGTAGATAGATGGATGGAATGCAACCGTAGACACATGTTTCGCACTTAAGTGCTTATCAATACGGTAAAATCAAGTGCAAAGTTATGCACACTTGGATGTAAAATCAGAAATGGAAAGTGACAAGAGCGAAACACGTGTCTACGGTTGCATTTCATTTGAGGGTTATACCCAATAAATTTTTAACTTTATATATATGACAAGAATTTTTGATTGATTTTGTGATTATGGTCTGATTCGATTCAAAATTGGTATATGGAGGTCCTCGGAGTCGGAGATTTTGAAGAGTTAGATAGCTCAATACTCACAGGAAACAGGCTTTGTGATAACAATATGCCTTATATCAGAAATCCATAGAATAATGCGTAAATGGGGCGTGGATTTTGCGCAGTGGTTAGTGCCGCGGCTCGTGATCGAAAGGTCGCGAGATCGATCCCCAGGCAGGGCAAGGTTTTTTCAGTTTCAGATGTCAAAATCTGAATAATTGAATCTTGTTGCTGGCTGGGGATAATCCTCCACGATTCACTGTTGCGTTGATAATTAACAGTGCTGCTCCTAAGGTGGCGTAAGGAGTTAGTAACAAGGCCTATCCAGAACACGTGGCTAATGACCATAGCAGTCGATGCCAACACACAAAGAAAAAAATAATGATAATAATGCGTAAATGGTGAGTGGGCAATAAATCATTTCTTTAAATGTTACAGAATCAAAAGCTTGCTTATTTCTTGTATTCGAACTGAAAACTTTGAGCGGCAAAGCTTTTGAATATGTAACACAGAGTATGACGCACATTAGACATCTAAAGAAATAATTTTTTACTTTTTAGCGCATTTGAATAAAAGCTCGTTCTTAAAAAGTTTTTTTATCAAGTATTTTAAGTACTTCAAATGAAAAATGTAATGCGAAGAAGCATTGAGCAAAGAGTATACCTATTCGTGTTAAATTATAATACGACCGTTTGTCTAAAAATTTGTAAATATTAGTGACTAATAAGGCATCCTTTCATTATTACCCACTCTCCCCTAATATCGAGTACGCGCCCAGTGAATAGATTCCACTTGTTTATTGTCAGGTGTTCACTCTGACACCCTGACAGTTGTAGTCGTAAAAATCTGTTTGGAGGGAAACAGGGATGCCAGATTTATTCATACCATCCTAAATTATTCCAGAATTACGTGAGCGTGATCACTTGGAAGATGACTGAAGAAAGGAAGAGACCACGTCATTTTGGAGGAACATTTTAATTTGATTACGTTATTTGCTAATGAATAACTTACAAAATTATTAAAACTCGACATCAACAACACCACGGTAATGGTTATTATTTTTGTTGTTATTGTGGATAAAATGATGTCTCATTCCTTATTGATTATTGTATAATATTTTGGAAACAGCTCAAACGATTTGGATCAAATTTTGTATTTAGATAAAGTTTTGCTTTTCAGTTTCTATATAGGCGTCATTAAGAAAAAAATGCGATTGTACTAAGTATACCGGGTGACCACGAGGTGAGGTACGCCCCCCAATTTTTCTATAGTTTTAAATATACAGATTTCAAATTTGGTGTGTCGCTACAGTACTCGAATACCCAAATTCTGAAGTCTCTACTGAAAATTTACCACTTCCGGTTCAACCGGAAGTGAACCCAAACTTTTTTTTTCAGATGACACCCTGTACATATTTTTTCATTATCAGAAAGAGCACGCAATTTGTGATAACACTGTTTTTTAAAATTGAAAATAGATTGAAAAATGGCGGAGATACAGTTGATTGTTCAATCGAACAAAGTTGGCCATGAAACTCGAACTTAAATTATCACAATTGACAAACGACTTCATAAATTACCAGAGGAAGCTTCGAAGTGCGATACAGCTGAAAACTGAGGTTCACTTGTAATTGCAGCTCCCATATATTCCCATATATGTAACGTACCTGCATATATTTCATCGTGACAGTCGAATGCAAAAGTGATAGAAAAAATTAACTTCCAAAATTATTTTTTTTAGTGTAGAAGTCCCCAGACCAATTAGCAAGGAATTATTTTGGTATCACACCTATCTTGAGATGAAATGTAACGTACCTGCATATATTTCATCGTGACAGTCGAATGCGAAAATGATAGAAAAAATTTATTTCCAAAATTATTTTTTTTAGTGTAGAAGTCCCCAGACCAATGAGCAAGGAATTATTTTGATATCACACCTATCTAGACATGAAATGTAACGTTCCTGCATATATTTCTTCGTGACAGTCGAATGCGAAAGTGATAGAAAAAATTAATTTCCAAAATTATTTTTTTAGTGTAGAAGTCCCCAGACCAATGAGCAAGGAATTATTTTGATATCACACCTATCTAGGCATGAAATGTAATGTACCTGTATATATTTCATCGTGACAGTCGAATGCGAAAGTGATAGAAAAAATTAACTTCCAAAATTATTTTTTTTAGTGTAGAAGTCCCCAGACCAATGAGCAAGGAATTATTTTGATATCACACCTATCTAGGCCCGAAATGTAATGTACCTGCATATATTTCATCGTGACAGTCGAATGCGAAAATGATAGAAAAAATTAGTTTCCAAAATTATTTTTTTTCAGTGTAGAAGTCCCCAGTCCAATGAGCAAGGAATTATTTTGATATCACACCTATCTAGGCATGAAATGTAATGTACCTGCATATATTTCATCGTGACAGTCGAATGCGAAAGTGATAGAAAAAATTAACTTCCAAAATTATTTTTTTAGTGTAGAAGTCCCCAGACCAATGAGCAAGGAATTATTTTGATATCACACCTATCTAGGCATGAAATGTAATGTACCTGTATATATTTCATCGTGACAGTCGAATGCGAAAGTGATAGAAAAAATTAACTTCCAAAATTATTTTTTTTAGTGTAGAAGTCCCCAGACCAATGAGCAAGGAATTATTTTGATATCACACCTATCTAGGCCTGAAATGTAATGTACCTGCATATATTTCATCGTGACAGTCGAATGCGAAAATGATAGAAAAAATTAGTTTCCAAAATTATTTTTTTTCAGTGTAGAAGTCCCCAGACCAATTAGCAAGGAATAATTTTGATATCACACCTATCTAGGCATGAAATGTAATGTACCTGCATATATTTCATCGTGACAGTCGAATGCGAAAGTGATAGAAAAAATTAACTCCAAAATTATTTTTTTTAGTGTAGAAGTCCCCAGACCAATGAGCAAGGAATTATTTTGATATCACACCTATCTAGGCATGAAATGTAATGTACCTGCATATATTTCATCGTGACAGTCGAATGCGAAAGTGATAAAAAAAATTAACTTCCAAAATTATTTTTTTTAGTGTAGAAGTCCCCAGACCAATTAGCAAGGAATAATTTTGATATCCCACCTATCTTGACATGAAATGTAACGTGCCTGCATATATTTCATCGTGACAGTCAAATGCGAAATTGATAGAAAAAATTAGTTTCCAAAATTATTTTTTTTCAGTGTAGAAGTCCCCAGACCAATTAGCAAGGAATTATTTTGATATCACACCTATCTTGACATAAAATGTAACGTGCCTGCATATATTTCATCGTGACAGTCGAATGACAAAATGATAGAAAAAAAATTAATTTCCAAAATTTTTTTTTTGTTGTAGAATTCCCCAGACCAATGAGCAAGGAATTATTTTGAAATTGCACCTATCTAGACATGAAATGTACCTGCATATATTTCATCGTGAAAGTCGAATGCGAAAATGATAAAAAAAATGAATTTCCAAACATTATTTTTTTTTAGTGTAGAATTCCCAGACCAATTCGCAAAGAATTATTTTTATACTTTTAAGGCGCGTACTCACCTGAGCACGAACGGGAACGAGGCAAAGTGAGGCCGAACGAGCGTGCGTAGTGTGTACGTCACAACGAGGCGCGGAAAACGGTGCGGTGCGCGGTCCGAAGCAGTTCGAATAGGGGGCCATACACAGACGTTCTTTCGCGCGGTTTATCGTGGCGCGTTGGGTTGTGGCGGTTAGTATGCACGAAAGAACGGCATGGCAAAAAAAGTGTGGGTTCCATACACGTGATGAATTATTCACATGATTTAGCACGTGATTGCGCGTGGGATATCACTTTCAAACGAAAAATCGTATGTGTGTGGGCAAAAAGTGTCATTTATCGTGTCATTTGGAACTGCATGTGGTCATCTACAAATTTTCAACGTGCTTACGCGACGTTCGCTTTCGAGTTGGAGTATTTTGATGAATTTGTTTGTTTTATGATGTGTAAAATGAATAAAAATAAAAAAAATTGTATTGTTGCATGTGCGGTTATGGCCATGGGAAAACCTAGAGACAAAATGAAAAAACGACGTATTTGGCAGAAAAGTTGGCTGGCTGACAGAGAGAAATATGGTCACATGTCGCTTTTGCGAGAATTGAGAGATAATAATCCAGATGACTTCAAAAATTATTTAAGGATGGACGCAAAAACATTTGATGATCTTCTAAAGTTAATGAGACCTTATCTCAGTAAACAAGATACTGTAATGAGACAAAGTATACCTGCTGATGAACGCCTGATTGCCACTCTTCGATTTCTTGCTACTGGGCGTAGTTACGAGGATATTAAATTTACTACAGGAATATCTGCTCAAGCTTTAGGACGTATCATACCCGAAACATGCAAGGCATTGTATGAAGTATTACATAAGGATTATTTAAAGGCAAGTTTAATATATAATGTTTGTAGGTTAATATTTACATTTGATAAAATTGAGAAAAATTTGTCAATAACTGCCCTGCGTTCTGTGGGTGCTCCTGATCTTCCTCACCTACAGGTGATAGTGCAGGTGAATGTGTTGCTGATGATGACCATGTAGATGAAGATTGAGTATTTTGAACTTGTAAATGATGCTCAAAACAGCCATAAGGTGAAACAGCACGTGGAATGGAAGTATTTCCAACTTGCAGCTGAGCGTCAAGAATGCTGGTGTCTGCAGTCAATTTATTCATTGCCGCTTTATGTAAAATTTTTGTGATGAGGGTTTCAGCATACATCTTTTGTGTTTCATTCAACTTGGCATGCTTTGTAGCAACAAATTTTCTAAAAGCTGTACTGTCTGTTTCGTCATCACAGTGTTTTAATGCGTCCGTACAACTCTTCATGAATATTTCCTGCTGAAGTTCATGAGGTGTTATCTTTGTCTTTGCTCTTTTGACTGGTGTTTTGAAAGCCTGAAAATGAAATACCGTTGGTTACATTCCAAGTTTGAAAATACTCATTTGGATCCATTTAGTTTAAGCCAAATAGCGGGCTTAGAACAACTAAAACAATTTCTATTCTTTAGTTTTGGTCAGTTTTATAAACGTTAATATAGGTTGAAATGTCGACAATTTTCAAAAATAGGATTGTTTAATTTCAGATGCCGACAAGTAAACAAGAGTGGAAAAGCATTGCTGAAGGCTTTAACTCACGATGGCAGATACCTAACTGTGGAGGGGCCATTGACGGAAAACATATTCGCATATTTCCGCCACCAAATACAGGCGCATTATACTACAATTATAAGAACTTTTATAGTATTGTGTTAATGGCAATCGGGAATGCAGAATATGAGTTCTTGTACGTTGATGTTGGAAAAAACGGTCGGATATCAGATGGCGGAATACTGGAACAAACGAAATTTTTCAGATATTTGGTTTCAGATCGACTTAATTTGCCTGATAGTTCGGAAACTATTTCAGATTTGAACTTCGTATTTATAGGAGATGAAGCATTTGCTTTACATGACCATATTTTGAAACCATTTCCACAAAGGGATCTCAGCCATGAAAGGCGTATATATAATTGCAGCCAGATTTCGAATTTTGCATACGCCTATAAATGTAGCCGTTGAAAAAGTTTGTTGCTTTATAATGGCTATATGTGTGCTTCATAACTTTTTGAAAAAAAAGTCAAGATCATACGTTGGTGGGAATGCTTTTGATTCTGTAAATGCAACGTCTCACGAAATAAATCACAATGCGGAATGGCGAGACAACGACGTACAACTTGTTGGTCTAAGAACTGTACGTAGGAGTACTTATTTATCAGCTAAAGCAAATCGCGATAAATATGTTACCTACTTTAATGGTGAAGGCGCAGTGCCATGGCAAGAAGACATGTTAACGGCGGGAAGAGCCTGAACAGTTGTTTAAATTCGCATTTCAAATTATAGTATTGGCACAAAACAATAACATATAGGTTGACTTTTCAATGAATTATCAATACGAAATAAATAATACAATATATACCAACCTTTATTTCATTGCTTGCAGTATGTGCCTTCTCCTTTCTAGGGACAGCATGTGGTTGCTCTTCGTCGACAGATATTTCACTATTTTCTGTTAAGTTTTCGTCAAGATTGTCAAAAGTCTCAGAAGCAGGAGTCTCTTCTGGGGACGATGGACTATTCACTATATTGTCGAAACTCTCTGTGGCTGTTTCATGTTCTCGGGTAAACATTAATAAATCGAAATACCACAGACTAGGCACGCACTGATCATCACTAGAAGCGCCACTCCTTTTGAATTTTTCAAATTTCTTTAGCTCCTTCCGAAATGAGCCCCTCATTGATTGTATTTTCTTGGAGACAAGGTCTCGATCAGCCTTTGGGTCCACCTTGCGATAAAATTGCACTAACGCATCATAACCCAAATTTTTTAAATTTCTATTAACATACTCCTTCGATTTCACTTTCCACAAGGCTGGATGAGACCTGTAAATCTCTATGAATTCTGTCAAGACTTCTTTGGTGACGTGACGAATATCGGCCATGTCAAAAATCTGCAACCACTGCTGAACAACCAACAAAACTTCAGAAGACACCCGTGATGTGGAATGGCGTGTGTGGAAACAGGTCTGAACTGGAAAATTTGTAAGGTACGCCACACTCCAGAGGAAAGCACGTCTGAAATCCCTTGCCATTCTTTCATTGCGTTTGCGATGCTCACACACGCACATGATTTTCCAAATGTTTTTCGAGATGACACGCTAAACCGCGTGAAAGAACGTCTGTGTATGGCCACCTATTGTACGACGGCGTGCTAGGGCCAATGTTTCAGTTTATTTTTCCACAATTGTCACTTTCAAACTGACAATTGTCACTTTCAAACTGACAATTGTCACTTTCAAACTGACAATTGTCACTTTCAAACTGACATTTTTTTAGTGTACCTTTTGGTTTTTCCATCAATTTTTAATTGCAAATTGCAATATAAGGTTGGGATTCTAGCACGCCGTCGTACCGTCGTAATTCAGTAAGTTAGTTTGTATTTGTTTGGTTTTATTGAAAACGATTGAAAAGTCATATAAAACGGTTTCCAATATTTCAATGGATAACCTCATAATTCAGTATTTCACCCTTGGGTTGAACAATGATGAAATTTTATTATTTTTAAAAATGAAGCATAATATGAGCATAAGTATAAGAACGTTGAAACGGCGAATGAAACATCTAAATATATACAGAAGAAAACATTATACGACCATCGAACATCTATTTGCTTTCCTCAATGACGAGTTAGCAAAGTCTGGGAAGCTGCATGGTTATAAGTGGACTTGAAATGTTTACAAGCTGGATTGACTGTTCAGCAGGAAAGTGTACGCTTGGCTTTGAAAATATTGGATTATGAAGGAGTTTTTCTCCGAAAAAGAAACCGATTGCAGAGAAGACAGTATCACAATAAGGGTCCTAATTTCCTATGGCATGTCGATTCATATGACAAATTGAAGCCATATGGAATTTGCATCAATGGTTGTACTGATGGATTTTCTAGGCATATAATGTGGTTAAAAGCTTCCTATACCAACAAAATGACCCAAGTGTAATTGCTGGATATTTTATGGAGGTTGTAAGTCACTTAGAAGGATGTCCAAAAATGTTACGAGCAAATCCAAAAATTTTTTTCCCAACAAAATAACCAGAGAATTGAAGCATGGTGGTCAATACTCAGGAAACATTCTGCACAGTTCTGGATGAATTTGTTTCAAACAGTTAAAGATAATGGTTACTTCGATGGAAGCTTTCTCGATAGATCTCTCATTCAATATGTTTTTATGGATTTGATTCAGGTGAGTGATGATTAAAGGCAATTACCTATCAGATTGGAGATAAAATATGAGTTCATGTGAAAACAATGATAGCCAAAAATTATAGATGATATATTTTAGAACTAGATGATCAAATTGACATAAAAGAATACAAAACTTATTAATGCAGTAGAGCTATAAACATTGATTTTTTTTACATGTGTAGATATAGGTACATAGTGTGACCCATTTAAAATGTAAGCACCCTTATAAAACATACGTTTTTCAACCGATTGGAACGATTTTTATTACTTTAGGTAGACATTCAAAAATTCCACTGGGGCACTTAATTTCATGAGTGAGTCTTCATATACGGGGCCATCTATTCTTATTTTTCAAGTCCAAAAAATTATTAGTGATTTTTTAAAAAAATCTGACTACAGCACTGGATTCACGACTTTTTCAAATGGTTCATGTCAAAATGACAGGAATGTGTCATCAATAAAAAAGTTATAGGGGAATGAAATTTGAAAATTATGCCGGTACATATCAACCCACACCATTTCAATTTTAGAAATTTTATCACAGTTCTAACTACACGCTGGATTTAGAATGTTTTAAAATACATCTGTTCGGAATTTCATCGCAATCTGTTGATAGTTGAATAAAAGAAATATAAAATAATAAAATTTTAAATACAGATGGTTTATGGAATTTCAAGAAAATTTTACTTTATTATACCTTTTTTATTCATTATTTTATAACATCCTAAATCATGTGGTGAAGTCAGAATAATTTTGATAAAATTTCTGAAATTGAAGTGGTGGATTATATTATAACTTTTTTATTGATGGACACATTCCTGCATACTTTTGACATTAACCATGTGAGACTCTCTTGAATTTAGATTTTTACCTTGAAAAATTTAAATATTTGGCTCTGCAAATGAAGACTCATTCATGAAATTTAATGTCTGAATTGACTTTTCAAATATATCAACCTAATGAAGAAATATATATATATATATAATATATATATATTATTCTTTCAAAACATAATGGCGGTACATAATGTTAGATCTTTACTTTGAGGATCTTTTTGAATCTTAACGAGTTCTAGTTCCTGAAATTGACTTATTAATAGCAGACAGATAACAAAGCAAATTGAATAATGATAAAGGATCCTCTAAGCTGAGGTCTAACATTATGTACCATCATTTTGTTTTCGATGAATATTCTACTTTGAAATTTTGTGATTGTTCCAATAATTAGAAGACAATTAAAATGAGGTTGGTATCACTCGACCCCAATGCCAATTCAAAAATTCTTTAGGATTTTTTTTTATATCAAAAAGTTATTTTATGAATGCCATTTGACCAAAAGTAATAAAAAAATAACCAATCCGTTCAAAAGTTAACAGGGGGGCGTTACTTTATGGATAGACTGTATAGGTGTGTGATTTTTGCAGTAGTGATTTGTTATTATTGCGCAGAATTGTTTAACCGAGTGTTTTACTTTACAGACAGAACTGGATACTATATGTTTGGAGTGGAATGCTCATCGTATTAGTGGAAGTAGAAATTCAATTGCACCAAGAGGCAGACCCATTGTTATATTCGAGTTACCAGAATTATATGAGACAAGGGATTATATTATTTCCTTACCACATGAAGATATTTCCAACTGCCCGGAAGAGTGTGTATATATAAACCACCCATGTGACAAGGATATTTTTGATTTGTGTCAAATAATCCTTGAAGAAAGAAATCAAGTTATTCCAAAGGATCCTTATGAGGCTGTAGATGTTTACCTACTTCTCAGAGAAGAAATAATACAGATGTAAACTTTAAAAAATTATATAGAACAATCAATCGAAATGAGTTTTTTTTCCTATTTTCAAATATTACACAGGGTGCCCCACGACGATTACGACAGACAATATCTCTGAACTCAGTAATAGAAAATTGTAATTTTGGGGTTGTAAATTGAAGCGATTGTTGCAGCTTTTTTTGATATTTTATTACTCGGTGAACTTTTTTTCGGTCATGTGACATCAGCTTGAAAATTATTAATGGGACAACCTGTATATTTTTGCATTTTTATGTTCCTCTCGATAAAACGATTCCAACAAACTGTCACACTTTGTGGTCTAAAACGATTAATTTAAGAACTACTGGTACTTCAATATCCTTCTGACATGAGAAATTGCCAAATTATTTAAGTTTAGGGTCACCCTGTATATTTGGACAGTCCTATATTTTTTGTGATGATTAAAACAAGGCAAAATTATAATAATATATGAATGATTATTATAATTTTGTCACAAGTGTGATTAGTTCGTTAAAATCGTTTTATCGGAAGGAACATAGAAATGCTAAAATATACACAGGTTGTCCCATTAATAATTTTGAATCTGATATCACGTGACCGAAAACAAACGGCTCATAACATAATAAAACATAATATGAAAAGAAGCTGCACCAATTGTTTTAATTCACAACCCCAAAATTACAATTATCTTCTATACTCTTGAGTTCCCAGATATTCCCTGGTTTACTACAAGTAAAGGAGGCACATATCACATCTATCATATTATGTACTATTTTCCATTATTATAATAAATAATGTACCTGGGGCGACCGAGCTGCGCTCGTTTTTCAATCTTACCTACAAATGAATTGCAGTAATTTAAATAGTGAACGTAAAAGCAGCAAAACAGAAAAAAATTACTACTTGTGACAACTATCACAGTAACAGTTTTCAATTGCAACAAATGTCCCACAAAAACTTGCAAGGACTATTCAGATAGCTTCAGGGGTTTATTAATCTCTTTCTGCATTTCTGGATTGGTGGTCTTCAATGTATTCTTAATATGGCGAAGGAACATGTGCCCATTCAACAAATTTTTTTGTGTAAGATCGCGTTTTTTTTTCCGGAATGGCGCCTATATCTAGATAAATTCAAAAAACAAAAAAATCTGAATACAAAATGTTATCCAAATCGTAGTTTCTGACATCCAAATCGTAGTTTCTGACATCCAAACTATAAATATACACAAGAATTCATCCTTAAGATAGACATTTGCTGTTAGGTATCACTGTTGACAATATTAATGTCATTGTCATCAAATGCTATGAGAAGTTGGTATCTAATAACGTCCTTTGAAGCAAGCTTTTTAGTCCTATGATGAAACAGTACTCCTATTAATCCTAAAATTAGAATTATTACGGGAGCGCCCCTCTCATTAACGAGTAAGCCAATTTTCTCCCACCACTGGTGGTATTATTTTATTCAAGGATCGTTAATCTTACTTATCTCCCTAGTTGCCCCAGCAAACCTCCGAAGCCCTCAAAGGGCTTGTGCGAGTTGGGGAGACAGGGATCTTCAGTATATTCAAGTGGTATCCAACCCATAGTATCATTTGGGCTAGTTCCAGTTAAAACTGTATCATGCCTGTATTACTCTGTATAACATGGATTATTTGGAGCATCAATTGATTAACCTATTTGCTAGGTCCAGGGATAAATCGCGCAACATTATGGGTAAAAATGTTTGATTTGCCCATAAACCACATTTTGAATATTTGACTTCATGAATAGACTTTTCTTCTGAGGTATTGGTATCATTACGAGACAAACAAAACCTGCAGATTTTAATAAACTTTATTAGAAAAATATATTGTAATATTTTATTACAGTCTCCAATTTATTTTTATTGCTGAAGGTAGATAATCACTGATTGATAAAAATATAAAACTTAACATATAAACTTCAACATAAATATAAGTTCGCAGAAAAGGTACTCGAGTACATTAAACATATAATAATTTAAAATCCACCTACTTCAATATAAACAACTTAAATAACTACATACAAAAATTTGGCATCATATGGAAACAAAATTTTAAAAAGATGAAAACCAGCCAACTCGGACAGGTTCAAAAAATTTTAAGGGAAAAGTTATTTCTATTTGACAACTGTATTCACGACATTTTCAGCTGGTTTATGTAAAAATTACGTCCATCAATAAAAAGTTATATGGGAATAAAATTTGAAAATTATGTCAGTAAATCAACCCACCACACTTCAATTTCAGAACTTTTATCAAAATTCTGACTAGACCACTGGATTCAGAATATTTTGAAATATATTTGGTCAGAATTGCATCGGAATCTGTTCATACATAAAAAAATATATAAAGTAATGAATTATAATTTTTCTGAAATTCCACAAAAACAACATTCTTTTCAAATTTTATAATTTTTTTATTTATTAACAGATTTTGGTGAAATTCTGGCCAAATCTATATCGAAATATTATGAATAAAGTGAATTTTGATAAAAGTTCTAAAATTGAAGTGGTGGGTTGATTTATTGGCATAATTTTCAAATTTTATTCCCAAATAACTTTTTTATTAATGGACACATTACTAAGTGATTTTTACGTACACCACTTGAATATGATGAATCCAGTGGCGTCGTCAAATTGTATTTAAAAAAATCGCTAGTACGTCTTTTAGATTTGTTGAATTTTAAAAGGCATTGAAATTTTCATTTTTATTTCCAATTTATGGCACTCTACTAGAACTATTGATACTCGTTATCTATTAAAAAAAAAAATTCTGTATCGGATAATAAAATCAATATTAGTTTATATATTATAATATTATCTTGACAAAACTATTTTATACTGCTAGATTAATCATGCTACCAACTTTTGATTGGTGAATATCCATAGAAATATGTTTTTCTTTAAGTAAATGAGAAAACCGTTTCAAATCTATGTTGTGTTTGATGCAAAATTGATGTATCATTTAGCATTTAGGCTAGATATCTATTTTAATTGATTTTTGTCGGTACTTCAATGATGCCAAAGAAATGATCAACCTACCTTAATTATTTAACTAAATTTTACATTTTACATAACAAACTTTAAATGTTCTTTTTGACAGGTACCGACAGTCACGTGACTCTGTCTTAAGCTATTTTTCATCCTTTCTTAAGCAAATAAAGTCAAATTCCCAAAAGAATTATTATTAAACATTTTTTCAATATGATGTCAAATTTTTGAAGGACACTGCTTACATAAATCAAGATTAATAAATTGTTTAACGAACAAGATCTTAAAATACGATCTGGAATGCAGTTCAATTTGTAAATCTTTCACAGCATATATAAAACAATCCAGATGAAATTAAAATTCTCTCCTATTTTTTTGCTTGCTTACAGATATTTCATATTGTTTTCTTGATTACACAATATCCATGACCCACACACTAGAATTAAGCATTTTCTCAAATTCATTCCTAAATTCTGGGTATGAACTGTAATTTGATGATAGCATCAATAAGCAGTTACAAGTATGTGCTGTTGGAAACCTCGCAAATTTACTGCTACATTCTTTAAAAGAAACTTGGATTGGAATTCCAATGAGCATATTTGCCCCAGTGACAAATCGAAGAAAACTGTTGATTAATTTCTGGTCACATTCTTTTATAAACCTCCTCAAATATCCTGCTACGTTATGTTGAGCAGCATTTAAATTCTTCTCAAATTCTAAATTTTTGAGAACATTTTTGACAATATTTGATTGCGCATTATAGATCTCTTCAAATCGTTCAAATGATAGTAGATCCTTTAGGATTGGTTGCCAACAGTTGATGATAAACATTGGTTTTTGAATAATCTCTTTATCTGCTACATCTGTAATTAATATATTAAAATTTTCCTTTGTAGGTTGCCATTTACATTGAAAATTATCCAAACAATCTAGAAGATCTTCAAAATCAACATCTTCAAATTTGTTGATGGCACTTTTTATTAAATCTGCCTCTGAAGAAGACAGGTAATTTAACAGATCACCTGTTAAATCAGATTGAACACTTCCAAATATTGTTCTTTCCAGAAAAGTTCTTGCGAGTTGCACAGGGAAATAGTTTTCTTCTAAATACCCCTTAGCAAGAATTTTTGCAACAGCTGCCCATCTCTTGTTATTGAGATCATGACTTAATATTGGGACTTTAGAGGCAGTGCCAACTGTATATTCATCATAGAAAGATTGCCAAAACTCTGACAATGTATCTCTTAATACTCCACCGCCATCAAATGCTTTCTCCTTTTGTGCATATTTGGTAGATAGATTTCTATATTAATTTTACTATCAACATTTAATGAAATGAATTCATTTATTAACTCCTGAAAAAGTTGGCCTCTATGAAGTGTTATTTTTTTTCTCTCTTCCCCATTAGAAGATGAAGGTTGGATTTCCATTTGATTATTGTCACTATTGTATTCAGAGAAAGAAGGCACTTCTAGTGTTTCATTATGTTTGTCTGATTGAGTCGGAATCTGAATGGTGCTAGTATTTATGTTAAAATTATGAATTTCATTATCAGGTTCTGTTATAACCGTAATAGTTTCATAGGTAACTTCATCATCCAAGAATATTGAAGCGTGCACAAAGCCTGACAATTTCACATATGTTGTGTTGTCCGCCGTCTATGACGTGGAAAAAATTAATAAGGGATGCATCCCACCCTCGCTCTCTACGCCGGTTAAAGGCCGGATGGGATGGGAACGGATTTTCCGCAGCGAAGGCCGAAGGATTAATTCAAGATTCTGGGCATATGGCTTAAGGCTGAAACCCAATTAAAAGAAACTCATAACTCACTCATCTTATAACTCATAACCTACAAACTAGTAAAAGTAAATTCAACAAAATACTGCAAATGGATGCTCAATAAAATATGAATACTGGATTGTCGTCAGTTATGCCCCAATGCCTAATTTATTTTCGTGAAGAGTGAAGAACTTCTCACTAATCTCACTGCTCACGGACAAGTTACCCTGAAGTGTTTTTATCAAATACTGAAACTGAAGATAAATGAATCTTCTAAATACTGTGACTTTGTCAACTAAAGAATTTCTTCATGAGAGCATCTTCCCAGATGAAGAGTTTTGAGTGGTTAATATTCGAAGAGTTCAAGAATTTCACAAGAAAGTGATGCTCCCTGAGCTTTTCGAAAAGTGTTTCACCAAAGAACATAATATATTGGTGTTTACGAAAAATCTGATTATGGCCAAGTTATGTTTCAGTGTGTTTCGTTTAGAATGTATAGGAATAACTGATATACCAAAAAACTTGTATATTTGTCATCTATTGCTTAAGTTGATGGTGTGCACTTACATTTGTTCCACATTTATTTTTTGTTCGAAATTTTCTTGAAAGTTGCTAGGAATGTTAACCATGTTTGTCCGATCTTCCAGAAGAATAATAACATTTATTTAATTAAACAAATAAAATAACATACTGTGTATTATTTATTCACCAAATAGATAATAATAACATTGCCTAAAGAAATGATAATAATGTTTTATTCAGAATACTTTGCAAACATACATAACATAGGTATTCCTGCATGAAAGTTGTAGTGAGGTTTATAATACAAGTATAAAATTATTCATATGTAATAAAATTTTATAGGTACATATTTACAAACAATAATGAAAAAACAAAGTAGAAATATGAAGTTATTTTTGTGGATTCAAGGGATACCATGATTTGTGTGAGTCTTCAGCCTTAATGGTAGTCTGGCACTGTTTTCCAATATCATTGATTGTTTCAGACATTTCAAGATTGTCAATTTCATTAGGGACCACATACAAAGTAAACAAATATGTATTAATTAAAGGAATGAAGACAAGCAATATGAAAAATTACCTCTGATCTTTTGGCTACAATACTTTTTCCTCTTTTCTCGCTATTGCGATATCTGTCTTTAAAAACACTTCATCATCACAATAACTCATTGCTATTGATGAAACTGTTGGTTTCTGACATCAAACTTGAATGTTTGTTTCTTTTTTGTTGGCAATATTGAATTGTTGTAGTGGCAACAATGTATACTTCTTTTTAATAAAGTTAGTCGAGATCGAACAGCAAGTAAGCGTGGTTGTTTCTTTTTCCCCTCTCTGCTCAACAGGTTATGGGCCCAGGAACGAAGTTTACGCGTTTATTCGGGTTATCATAAATTTACAAGTTGTGTGTACTACGCAGTTCAGAATATCTCAGGACTCAAAATGGCAGTGAATTTTTTGTCCAGTGTTCCGAAGCTGAAAGGCCGAGAGAATTACAGTGACTGGTCGTTCGCGGTGCAGAATATGCTGGTGTTGGATGACTTGAAGGGCTGTTTGGACGGCAGTGAAACGGACTTGGTTAAAGATGGAAAAGCTAAGGCAAAGCTAATTCTAACGATTGATCCATCATTGTGCATATAAAAGACGCTACGTCGACAGAGTACTTGTGGACTAAGCTTCAGAAACTTTTCGACGACACGGGCTTTTGTCGAAAAATCGGATTGTTGCGGGCGTTAATTTCAATTAGACTTGAGAACTGTGATTCTATGGAGTGTTACGTTACTCAGCTCATAGAAACCGCTCAAAAGTTGAAAGGCACCGGTTTCCAGATAGATGATAGCTGGATAGGATCATTATTATTGGCGGGGTTACCGGAAAAGTACGCGCCCATGATAATGGCGATCGAACATTCCGGAATTACTTTAACGACAGATAGCATCAAAACCAAGTTGTTGGAACCGGCCGGTAATACAGGGAACGCGTTTGTCAGTGCAATCAGGCACCAAGGAAAGCGTGGTAACACTGCAAGTAGTTCAAATGCATCGGTATCATCTGACAGTGGAAATGTCAAAGAAGTTAACCTCAAAAATGTGAAGTGTTTCCGATGCAAGCAAATGGGGCATTACAGAAATAGGTGCCCAAATATAAATAAAAACGTCGCAAATAAGAGCTCAAATGCCTTTAGTGCAGTATTTTGAGCACGCAATTTAGTAAAGACGATTGGTACGTCGATTCTGGAGCGAGTGGGCATCTCACAGTTAATCTGGACTGGTTAACGAATGTCTCGAAGAACGTTGAGTTACAGGACATTGTAACAGCCAATAATCAAAGACTCCCAGTATCGTGTGTAGGCGATATAAACATTGTGACTATTGTAAATGGAAATAATCATGATATAACTATAACCAATGCAATGTGTGTACCAGGTTTGACAACAAATCTTCTCTCAGTAAGCAAGCTTATCAACAATGGTAACAAAGTGAATTTAGAAGAAAATTGCTGTAAAATCTATAATAGAAACAATACATTGGTAGCTGTAGCAGACTTGGTCAACAATGTTTATAAGTTGAGAGTCAAGAAGGAGCATCGATGTATGTTGTCATCAACAGCAAGTGCCAGTAGTGAAATATGGCATCGTCGATTGGGGCACATAAATTTCAAGGATTTGTGCAAGATGCAGGCAGGTATTGTTGATGGAATGACCTTTAAGACCAAACTTGACAGTACAAACAAGGGCATTGTTTGCTGCGAAGGTAAACAATCACGGCATCCATTTAAGCACCAGGGCACAAGAGCAACTTCCTTGTTGGAGCTTGTGCATGCAGACGTCTGTGGCCCGATGCAGAATCGATCACTTGGAGGTTCTAAGTATTTTCTACTTTTCGAGGACGATTATAGCAAAATGACATTTGTATATTTCCTGAAATACAAGTCCGAAGTTTTCGAGAGATTTAAGGAATTTAAAGCGATGGTAGAAAATCAGAAAGGTCATAAGATAAAAGTTCTCAGATCAGACAATGGCGGAGAATTTTGCAGCAAGGAAATGGAGCAGTTTTTAATAAAAAATGGTATTTTACACCAGAAGACAAATCCTCATACTCCAGAACACAATGGTGTTCTAGAAAGAATGAATCGATCCATAGTTGAAAAAGCAAAATGCTTATTATTTGATAGTGGTTTGGAAGTAAAGTTTTGGGCAGAGGCTGTAAACACAGCCGTTTATTTGAAAAATAGGTCAGTTGCTGCAGGATTAAATGGTACAAAAACACCATACGAGGCTTGGAATGGCAAAAAACCTAATGTTGAGAACATCAGGATTTTTGGGAGTACTGCTATGGTCCATGTCCCGAAAGCTAACAGAACTAAGTGGCAGAAGAAATCAAAGAGAATGATTTTGATCGGTTTTGGCGAAAATACCAAAGGATACCGAGTCTATGACCCAGGAGTAGGTTCTGTTTCCACAAGCAGAGATGTTGTGATCATTGAAAAGGCAGAGGAAGTTCCCATTATGACAAACTCAGAGCCAGTGGGGGACAGCAACACTACTGAAGTATTCATCTCAGAAGGTACTGATACTAGTTCAGAGTCAGAGTACGATTCAGTTAGAGATGTTGAAACGGAAAGTCAAAGTAGCGATACTGATTTTCTACCCGAAACAACACGGAGAGACCAGACCATGGATGGAACATTTGAAGTGGTACGGCGTTCTAATCGAGTACCAAAACCCAAGAGTTTTGAGGACTTTGTTACTTACATGTGTACGTCTGGAGATGTAGATGTTAACCCAGTTAGTGTCAACGAGGCCTTATCAGGTTCAGAAAAGGAACAGTGGCGACAGGCAATGAAAGAGGAATACCAATCTTTCATGGATAATGAGGCATGGGAAATTACAGAAGTTCCAGATGGTGCAAATGTTGTAGACTGTAAATGGGTGTATAAGAAGAAGAAAAATATCGATGGTAGTATACGATATCGTGCAAGACTGGTAGCCAAGGGTTATACACAGAAGTTTGGTATTGACTATTGTGAAACTTTTTCTCCAGTGGTAAGGCACAGCACTTTAAGAATTTTGATTGCTTTATCAGTACAATTAGATTTAGAAATAAGTCATTATGATGTTATGACAGCTTTTTTAAACGGTGTTTTAACTGAAAAATTATATATGCATCAGCCAGAAGGTTTTCAAATACCTAATGGTAAAAATAGGGTTTGTAAACTCAAAAAGGCGATTTATGGGCTTAAACAGTCTTCACGGGTGTGGTACGAAAATGTAGATAAGGTTCTTAAGAAACTTAATTATAAAAGATCTGAATTGGAGCATTGTATCTATATTAAAAACAATGAAAATTGTTTAACTATTATAGCTCTTTATGTTGATGATTTTTTTGTATTTTCTAACAACCCTGGTGAAACTGACTTGTTAAAATCTACATTGAATAGTAAATTCAAATTGAAAGATTTGGGTGAGGCCAAAGAATTTCTTGGGATGCAAATTATCAGAGACAAAGAAAAAGGGACTATATTTTTAAATCAGAAAGATTACATAAATAAAATATTAAAAAAAATTTAATATGTCAGATTGTAAGTCCATGTCTACTCCTTCAGAAACTAATTTAGATTTTAGTTTGAATGTTGAAATTTGTAATAAAAATATTCCATATCAGCAAGCTATTGGAAGTCTCATGTATTTGGCAGTGCTCACTTGCCCAGATATTGCTTTTTCTGTAAGTTTCATGAGCCAATTCAATAATAGTTATTCTGAATGTCATTGGAAATGTGTAAAAAGAATCTTTAAATATTTACAGGGCACTAAAGATTTAGGTTTAGTCTTTAAGAAAACAAATAATTTTGTCATTGAAGGTTTTGTAGATGCCGATTGGGCAGGTGATAAGCAAGATAGAAAATCATACACAGGCTTTGTTTTCAAGCTATCTGAAAGAGCCATATCTTGGGAAAGCCGTAAACAAAAAACTGTAGCCTTATCAAGTACAGAGGCAGAATATATGGCAGTCTCAGAGGCAGCTAAAGAGGCAATATACCTCAAGAATTTTTGGTATGAATTAATAGGCAAGTCAGATTGTATAGCATTATATAATGATAACTTGAGTGCACAAAAACTTGCTGTGAATCCATTGTATCACAAACGCTCGAAGCATATAGATATACGACACCATTTTATAAGAGAGGCAATTTCAAATAAAAATGTTATATTGACTTATGTACCAACTGATGAAATGATTGCGGACATTATGACAAAAAGTCTAAATATTTGTAAACATCATAGATTTATAAATGGCATAGGTTTATATGAAAGTTCCAAGGTTTGATGTAGTGGGGGTGTTGGTTTCTGACATCAAACTTGAATGTTTGTTTCTTTTTTGTTGGCAATATTGAATTGTTGTAGTGGCAACAATGTATACTTCTTTTTAATAAAGTTAGTCGAGATCGAACAGCAAGTAAGCGTGGTTGTTTCTTTTTCCCCTCTCTGCTCAACAGAAACCCAGTCAGAAGTCAGAACTGCTTACATCATTCAATGCAAATGGTTTGCCTGAAAAATATGCGCTAGATTACAAAAACACAATACCTAACGAAACATAATTTTCATCCAATTGATCAACAAAACTTTTTCCATAGGATGTAGGAAATATTTGCTGCATACTCTGCTGTGTCCTTATTTTGTTTCTGTGAGATCTTCTCATTTTTCTTTGAAAGTTCGTTCAAATCTCCTCTTTGATGAGAGTATTACCCTGGGTCTGCGTCTGGGTGGGTATTTCAAAAAATTTCACTTTATATCGCACTCTTCACGGCTCTCATAATTCACCACACAACACGTTGTTGGCGTATTTACTTTCTCGCGAGCAAATCGGATACCTACATTCAACGAAAAAGACGAAAAAACTTAAAATAATTAACACAATAACAATATGCATGACAAGTGTAGTGTATGTACTTCCTGGTCGCCATTTTGAATTTTATTTGACAGCATCTTGGCTAAGTAGTAAATAGTAAACCATTTTTCAATTCTCTTATGCATTATTCTAGTTCGAATATTTATTCGCCTTCAATTGAGTTTATAAATCCACCTCCATTATCCGTAGAATCCTACCAGGTTCCTAGAAGAACTGGTGTGTGTCGTCTCCGTTGATGTGAGCGGTACCTATATATATATATAGGTATGGTTTATATAAACCATTAGGACAACTAAGCACCTAAAACAAAGATATAAATGTTCGTTTTACCAAACCAAACAAACCCAAATACAAAGACATTATTAAAAATGTTATATTATTATGAGTAATTGACAAACAAAGTAAGACAAAGTTAGAGCAGGGATACACCCAGCATTTTTTAAATTCTTCAATGATAAGTCAACAAGCAACTCTCACCTTCCAAAAGAGAAATTGAACGAAAATTTGAAACATCATCAGTTGAATGGATTTGCTTCCGAGTTTCTCTCAAATAATATCTAACCAGGTTTATAGCTTCCATCATAATTAGTAATACACTATATTATGTAGATATTTAAATTGCTTTTTACCCATGTAGGTACCTACGCCTACGATAGAGGATTATAGTGTAACGTCAAAAATATCACCCATTGATAGGATAATGGATATGAATGCCTTGAATTTGATTTCGTTGTTTCTGTTACTTTTGTATTTCATTTTCAAATATGTTTATTGGTAATTATTTCGGTTTGAGCTTTGAGGAAACTTGAGAGTTGAGAGTCAGCCCACAGACTACAGGCGGTGAACTGTCGTGAAACTGACTGATGCGCGCGCAACCAAATTATGCTGAAGTACGATTTCTACACAATACGATTATGACAGGGCACGTTTTCTATCCAATACGAATTCTACGTTGTAGCAATATGTTACATTGACTTTATGATACAATACAAATATGATGTATTACGAATATGATTCGTTCTCGTTTCTATAAATACTTTATGCCTTGTTACTTTATGATACAATGCGGTTATGACAGTGCTCGTTTCTCTGCAGTACGAATTCTATGTTTTACGAATATGACCCTGTAGCATTATGATGCTTTACGATTTCTATTTTTAAGATTATGATGGTGTATATTATGTTGATTTGGATGGACCCAACTGAATATTTTAAACTGGCACTCACGGAAGAACAAAATAAAAAATTATAAACACTTCAGCCAAATGAGTCGGTACTTACTGGATATTTTCAACTAAGAACGGCTAGCAAACAAACTATTGAAACGGAATCAACTGATTTAGCAAACGGCTAATAAAGGAACTGAATAGAATTGAATTCTGAATTAACTTCGATGAACTGGACAGCGAAAAATTCTTTTTCTTTTTTTTTTTTTCAAATGAGCTGGGGCTGGTACTTATATATTTCAGATTTCAATAAGAAAGTTCACAAGAAACGCAACAAGAACCTGTCTCGGTTTTTACTGGAATGGAGTAAGAAATAGTGCAAAAATCGGAATTTGAAGATAGCATGAATCTTTGTTTTTCTAGGATCTCTCTCAAGGCCAGGTTTTTTCAGCGAAATTTCGGAGGATTTTCTTTATTACTGGGAAATACTTAAGTTTTCCAACGGATTTGAATTCCGCAAAAATAGGAGATACTCACTGATGTTTTAAAACTGATGAAACATGTGTCTAAATGCCCTAACAATGCAGATGAAGTTAGGGGGTGGTTTTCACCCTCAGCTAAGTAATTAGAAGCTAGGTACAAAATGTATTTGACAATATATTATCCCTGCACACTTCTAGTCAGACAGATTTACATGATTTTACCTGTAAGTAAGTTTTTTGAAGAAGGAACGAAGCATTTTCATTATTATATCTTGTAACCCTTTTTTAGTCAAGTAAATCGGTACAGCCGTGTATTAATCAAGAAGTACTATTGCTTATTGTCAAGCAGAGGTTGTTAGGTTATAGATGGGGGTAGAGGGCAGCCTCCATAGTTCAGGTAGAACTAGTTAGCCCCTGACACGAAGAAACGTATCTCCAGCACCTTATGCAATGAACTGAAGTGGCAAACCCTTTGATAATCGGATGGTTATGTGTCAAGCCAACTATAAAGGGTGTATTTAGTCTAGGCCTACCTACCCTTTGGATAGGTTGCACCGATCGGTGATCGAACACAAAGGTACGTACTCAATGCGTAATGCATACTTTACGTGACTGGCTCGGCATTTAATAATCAATATAACAGGTCTAACGGATACGAGGTGAACAAATTGTGCTAATCATTATAAAAATAGACTGGCTATAGCCGCAAATGCTCTAGTAACGGAGCCTCAAAAATATGCTTCGTTACATGGTAATGGCGACTGAAAGCGCGGGAATAGCCATAACTACAGAAACCATTAAAACGAAGTTAATGGACATGCAGGTAGATGTCGCTAGCAGTTCAGCATTTTCAGTAAGAAAGTTGAAACAGTCTTCACGAGATGGCAGCACCAGTAAAGTGTCAAATTCCAAAACAATTAAAACAAACAAAACTGAGGTTATTTGTTTTAAATGCAAAAATCCTGGCCATTTCGCATCAAAATGTCCTGATAAGGGTAAAAAATACAAAGATAATGCCCTCAGTGCAATCTTCTTCAGTGGAGAATTTAGCGTAGATGATTGGTACATCGACAGTGGCTGCAGTATGCATTTGACAGCAAAGAAATCATGGATCAGTGATTTCAAAGAAGAGAATATGTCGAAAGACATCTTAGTTGCTAATGGAGAGTCCTTGCCAGTCGAAGGAGTTGGAAATGTAAAATTATTTACTGAAATAAACAACAAAACAGTAAATATTGTAATAAACAAGGTCCAGTATGTCTCCAACTTGACTACAAATTTACTCTCTGTGAGCCAGTTGATCAAAAACGGGAACAAAATCACCTTCAACAGCGCAGGTTGAGATATTTTCAATGCCCAAAATGAACTCATAGCAACAGCGAAACTCTCAGGAAATGTGTACAGGCTGAATTATAAGAAATCAGAAGGGACAGCTAAACCGATTTGTTTGTCCTCGGAATCTGCTTTAGCTACTTCAGCTGTTTGGCATCGTCGCCTGGGTCATGTTAACTACAGGGATTTGAAAGCAATGCGAAATTGTGTAGAAGGCATGGATTTCAAAGGAGAATGTACAGAAGATACTTTTTGCCAGGTATGCTGTGAAGGCAAGCAAAAAGACTATCTTTCAAACATAAAGGCAATAAAGCCACAGATTTCTTAGAAATAATACATGGTGATTTGTGTGGACCCATGGAATCTCCATCTATTGCCGGTTCAATGTATTTTTTACTGCTAGAAGATGAAGTATATGAACACTTTAAGGCCTTCAAAAGTTTAGTTGAAAACCAGAAAGGTACAAAAATTAAACCTTTTCGTACCGATGGTGGTGGTGAGTTCTGTTGTTCTAAGATGAAAAATTTCCTAACTGAAAATGGTATAATTCATCAAACAACAACTCCATATACTCCTCAACAAAATGGAATGTCTGAACGCATGAATAGGACATTAGTGGAAAAAGCTCGATGCTTACTATTTGATGCAAAGTTCGACAAGAAACTATGGGCTGAAAGTATAAATACAGCAAACTATCTTAGAAACAGGACAATAGCTGCAGGTCTAGGAGGAAAAACCCCATACGAAATATGGACCAGTAAAAAACCAAATTTGAGTAATTTGCGCATTTTTGGAAGTGAGGTGATGACTCACGTACCAAAAGAAAAACGTCTGAAGTGGGATAAAAAGTCCAAAATGATGTATCTGGTTGGATATGGAGACAGTGTGAAGGGTTACAGATTGTATGATCCGATCACACAGAAAATTGTGACTAGTAGGGACGTCATTGTAAAGGAATCCCTCAACAATTCTTCAAACAAAATAGATATTGTGGTATGGTTGGTTACCATTCCGAGAGTAAGGCTAATATCAACAATTGTTATTGAGATAGTTATTATTTATTGAGTAAAAACCGTATTTTACAGGCCGTTTATTTATTGTCATGCTACATGTTTCATTCGCGCGCGTAGACCCCTCTTCTCTTCTTCTTCTTTCTTCTTCTTCCATGGATCATTTTTAGGCGTGTTTTACTACATTTCTCCCCCACTAAAAAAGAATAACTGGGGAGACTAGGTCCGATAACGTGCTGGCGGTCTTCGGTCTCTGGGCGGATTTCGTCTGATATCTGGAACGACCGTTGTTTGATCCTCTAAGTTTGGAGATTCAGGCTGCTCATCGATTTCTGGCGATTTGGAAAGAGAATTATCGATTAATTCAGCAGATTGTGGTTGCTCTGGTATGGATCCCATCGATGGCTCAATCGTTTCATTCGAATTGTTTGAGTGGAGAGGATCTATCAAACGAGGTCTTAATTGATCACCATGCTTCCTTCTAGGTGATCCATCAACATCAACTATATATGAGTAGGGCCCGGTTTGTTCAACGATTTCACCGGGTTTTGAACCTTTTCCCAAAGGATTGTTAACCCAGACAGACTGTTTGGGTTCGAAGATCAAGTCTCTGGAACCACGATCATGGATACGTTTCTGGTCTAGTTGAGCCTTATCCATTTTACGAAATAGGTCCGGTTTTAGTTGATCGAAAAAGGAACGCAAATGTCTTCCAAAAAGTAATTCGCTTGGGGCTCTCCCTGTAGAACGTTGTATCGTATTACGATAAGTGAACAGAAAACTGTATAAACGTTCATCAAGGTTTTCCTTTGCACCGCTGGCTAGCATACGCTCCTTGAAGGTCCTCACTGCTCTTTCCGCGAGTCCGTTTGTTTTTGGGTGATACGGAGTTGAACGGATATGTGTAATACCGCACCTCTCACAAAATAGTTCGAACTCTTCCGACGTTAACTGAGGTCCATTGTCCGAAACGATAGTTTTGGGATAACCGAGTCTCGAAAATACTTCACGCAAAGCACTTAACGTCGTGGCTGTAGTAATATTTTTCATTGGCAGAACTTCAAGCCAGCGAGTATACGCATCGATTATAATAAGCCACATTTTTCCTTCAAAAGGGCCTGCAAAGTCTATATGCACACGCGACCATGGTTCGGGTGGTGCACTCCATGGATACAACGGGAGTTTATGATTATTTTGTTTCGATTCCTGGCAGGACGTGCAACATTTCACGTGATTAATAATGTCATTGTCCACATTAGGCCAATAAACGTGTAAACGCGCACTCGATTGCATCGCACTTATTCCAGGATGTCCATCGTGTAGCATCATTAACACATCATGTCGAAGAGATTCTGGAATACATATCCTCCCCTTCCAAAGAAGAATGTTTTCCTCAAAAGAAAGTTCGTCTCTTTTTTCAAAGTATGGGAGCATTTCATCAGGTAATTGCCTTTTGTCTGGCCAATAAGAATCCAAACATCTAATAACCTTCAAGAACATCTTGTCTCCCAAAGTTTTAGATTGCAAGATTTTCTTTGTAACAGGAAGATGATGTACCCTAAGATGCAATAAATGACTTCGTTTAGGTAATCCAGCTTCTTCTAAAGGTGAAGAATTTGAATCAGAAAGTGGTAGTCGTGAAAGTGCATCCGCAGGAGCATTTTCTTTTCCTGGCTGATAGGCTATGTCAAAGTCATAACTGTTAAGAATCATCGCCCATCTCAGAAGTCGATTACTTGCAATTTTGGGTGTTTCACGGTCTTTGCTAAAAATACGCTCTAACGGTTTATGGTCCGTTAGGAGCATGAAATGTCGCCCATATAAATAGTGATGGAACTTAGTCACAGCGAAAACAATTCCTAAAGCCTCTTTATCAATGGTCGAATATCTGGTTTCAATGTCAGTTAAACTTCGAGAAGCGAAGGCAATAGGTTTAAGAGTTTTATTTGGAAATTCATGAAAAAGGACAGTGCCAACACCTTTTGCGCTTGCATCACTGGTCACAACCACTGGAAGATCTTGGTCAAAATGCACAAGAGTATCTGACGAAGTTAAAATATTTTTCAGTTCGTTAAATAGTTTTTCATCTTCAGGTGTCCAGGTAAAGACACAGTTACTTTTCAACAGTCTGTATAAAGGAACACAAATAACATGCAAATTTTTAATGAATCGTCCATAATATGTTATTGATCCAAGAAAGGATCTCAATTCACTCACATTTTTAGGACTTGGCATATCACGAATGGCTGTAATATGCTCTTGAGTAGGATGTAGTCCTTCAGAGTCAATCTTGTGTCCTAAAAATGTTACACTATTTTGTAACCATTTACATTTTGATTGCTGAGTGCGTACACCTGCAACCTGCAATCTTTCCAAAACTTGTCGAAGCCGCTGTAGATGTAGTTCTTTGTTGGGCGCTGTTATTAAGATATCATCAAGAAAGCACACTGCTCCTTCGATATCAGCTAGAAACTGATCCATAACTTTTTGGAATAGAGATGGTGCAAAATTCACTCCAAACGGAAGGCGTTTGTAACGATAGTATCCCCGGACCGTGGAGATTACTAAAAATTTTCGTGAGTCTGGATGTACCTGTAATTGGAGGTAAGCATCCTTCAGATCTATTTTGGAGAAATATTTGCCACCACTGAGTTTTGACATAATGTCTTCGAAACGAGGGAGTGGATAGTCATCTTTCTTAACATATGGGTTTATAGTAACTGAAAAATCTCCGCAGATGCGGATATTTCCATTTGATTTAACAGCCAACACTATAGGTGTTGCCCATTCAATTGGTGTTACTGTTGTATTTACCGGCTCTAGTACGTCTTCTGCTACTAAACGATTTAGTTCTGCAGTAACTTGTTCCTGTAATGCTATAGGAACTGGCCTTGGCCGACATGCCTTTGGCTCTGCGTGTTCTTTCATGTGTATATGTACCATCTGGCCACGAACAGCACCTATATGTCCGTTAAATAACTCACTGAATTCGTTCAGCAACAATTTCAAATCATCATCGCTTTTTGATTTCGACATTGGATGTTTTAGTGTTATTCTGTCTGCTAACGTGCTATTCGTTTCGTCCGATTCCCGTTTAACTTGACACAACTTTGCCCCTGGTGGAAAAGATAACCCAAAAGCAATACACCAATCAAGACCAAACAAGGGAATGTCATCTGTTTTTGTTATGTAAATGGGTAAAACTTTTGTTTCGCCATTGAAAGCATCAACCTTAACTTCAGCAATACCCAAAGTCTCAATTTCTACATCTGTGTAAGCCACTAAATTTGCAGTTTTTTTCAAAACAGGACAGCCTATAGACTTCCACAGTTGTTTTCCGCCTACTGAATGCGCAGCTCCCGGATCATAGAGCATTTCGATTTTTTTACCGTTTAACTGTACCGTCAACATTACTTTGTTTGAGGAGTGTATGTTTCGTACGTTAGTTGTGTTGGTAGAGGTGTAACTCTCATCGCTTTCGTTGTTTTCATTCGATTCAGTTTCGCGTACATGCCTTGTTCCAGATTTTTGTTGATTTTGAATTCGCGCATGTCCAGTCGATATGCACACCTTTGAAAAATGGTTCAACAAACCGCAAGCCGTACACTTTTTATTTTTCGCGAAACAAGTTTCTTTATCTTTATGTCGTAATTTACCGCACATTAAACAGTCTTTTTCAGCATTTAAAACTAAAGTCTTTGTATCGTTAAATTTTGATTTGGCATGGTTGTCGTTTCGGAGATGTCTAGAAAACCGCCTCGATTGTTTCGAAGTTGAAGCTACCGCATTAGCATGTTTGTTGTCGAACTGTCCCGATAAATTCGAAAGTTGCTTTGATTGGAGAGAAGCCTGTTCGAGTATCAATGCTGTCGCCTCTATTTCGTCAAGAGTTGCCGTGTTTTTCGGGTGTAACCGAATTAACTCTTGTTGCCAAGCCGAATTATTTATACCAATCACAAGTTGATCGCGGAGTCGCTCTTTCAAACTGTCAGCAAACTCACAGTTGCCAGCAAGTCCACGTAAAGAGTTTATGAATTGAGTAACCGTTTCATTTTCTTTTCGGTAGCGCAGTGCAAACGTGACTCTTTCAGAAAGAATGTATGACGTTTTGCCATAATATTTATTTAAGACAACAACAATTTCCTCGAAAGTTTTCGTAACTACGTCGTCCGGTTTGAAATGATCTACTAGTATTTTAAAATGGTCAGGGCCTACCTTGCTCAGGAGTAAATTACGTCTTTTCACCTTTGTTGGCTCGTCATCTTTATCCAAACCATGGAGCTGTAATTCCATCTTGAATCTCTGTATGTAGTATTCCCAACCCTCTCTGTCAGGAGAAAAACGATCAAACTGAAAATGTTTGAGGTATTCTGTGTCTGTTGACATTGTGGAATTTTCACATTCACTGCACTAGTTACTAATCGGGACCGTAGACACTGTCTAGTTATTGTTTATCACACAATCTACACGAAATGTTTTTATCAAGTCCACTGTTGACGATTGATTTTTAGCTTGTTGGCCACTTACTGTTCTTGTTTTGTTTAGAATATTGTTTATTCTAGGTCCACAGTTTCCTCCCCGTTTTGTTTTTGAGAGAAAAGTTTTTCACTTCACTGTTTTTACCGCGCACTTTTGTTGTTCGAGTCCCGTAGGTTTGTTAACCTATACCCCGCGAAACTGTTTGTTTTTCTTTTCACTTTATACTCGTCGCCAAAAATGTGGTATGGTTGGTTACCATTCCGAGAGTAAGGCTAATATCAACAATTGTTATTGAGATAGTTATTATTTATTGAGTAAAAACCGTATTTTACAGGCCGTTTATTTATTGTCATGCTACATGTTTCATTCGCGCGCGTAGACCCCTCTTCTCTTCTTCTTCTTTCTTCTTCTTCCATGGATCATTTTTAGGCGTGTTTTACTACAGATATATTGTTTGGCAATGAATCAAAGACATATCCAATTTCAGTGGGGGATCCAGATCAAGAACAAGTCGAAGAAACAGACTTGACAGACGAGAGTACGAGTACTGAGACAGTTTGTTCCAGCAGCAGCGATAGTGAATACATTCCAGAAGGTATATCTGAAAGTACATCGAACGATAACTTGCTACCTAGGACATCAGCAAGGCAAAGAAAGGAAAAACAATTTGAAGACTATATCACTTACCTGAGTACTTGTGAAACTAATCTGACACAGCTGCCTGTTGAAGATGTTCCAGTTACCGTTTCCGAAGCTTTAAGCAGACCTGATGGTAACAAATGGAAGAAGGCCATGGAAGAGGAAATGCAGAGCTTAGAGGATAATGCATCTTGGGAAATTGTGGAACCTCCAGAGGACGGTACAATCGTCCAATGCAAGTGGGTGTTTAAAGTGAAGTGCGGTAGTGATAACCAAAAAATGTATAGAGCTAGGTTAGTCGCAAAAGGTTATACACAGAAAGAAGGTTGAGATTACACTGAAACCTTTTCACCAGTGGTAAGACACAGTAGCCTTAGACTATTAATTGCTTTGTCTGTAAATTTAGGTCTAAATATTTGTCATCTTGATGTAACAACTGCGTTTTTGCATGGTATTTTAGATGAAACCGTTTATATGAAACAACCCGATGGTTTCATAAAAACTAATCAAATAAATAGAGTTTTGAAATTAAATCGTGCAATTTATGGTTTGAAACAATCATCCCATATTTGGTATAAAAAGGTAGAAGTTCTTTTAGAAATTAATTACACAAAGTCTGATTATGAACCTTGTATGTTTATTAAAAAATCAAAAAAATGTCTAAGAATCATTGCACTTAATGTTGACGATTTTTTCATCTTCTCAAATGATAAAAATGAAACTGTTTTTCTGAAAAAGGAGCTTGGTAAAAAATTTAAATTGAAAGACTTAGGTGAAGCTAAAAAAATTTTGGGTATGAATATTTCTATTCAAAAAGATACAATAACTTTAGACCAGAAAGATTATATTGAGTCTCTTTTATCTAAGTTCAATATGAATGATTGTAAAACTGTAGATACTCCAATGGAAAAAAGTTGTAAATTAGTTAAGAATGAAAATTGTAACAATAAGTTGCCATATCAACAACTGATCGGGAGTCTTATGTATTTGGCAGTGATGACTAGACCCGACATTTGTTATAGTGTTAGCTATTTAAGCCAGTTTAATACATGTTTTCAGGATGTTCATTGGCAAAGTGCCAAGAGAATATTAAGATATTTACAAAAGACTAAAAATATGAGTTTTAGATATGAAAAGGATTGTAAATCATTAGAAGCATATGTAGATGCAGATTGGGCAAACAATTCCGTTGATAGAAGATCTTATACAGGGTATTGTTTTAAGCTCTCAGGATCTGTTATTTCGTGGGAGAGCAGTAAACAAAAAACTGTAGCCCTTTCGAGTGCAGAAGCGGAATATATGGCTCTAGCCGAAGCATCGAAAGAGGCCATATACTTAAGAAATTTATTGGGTGAGCTTCTTGAAACATTTAATTGTATAACCTTACAGAATGATAGTCAGAGTGCTCAGAAAATAGCCCACAACCCGATCTCTCATAAAAGTACGAAACATATAGACGTTTGGCATCATTTCATCAGAGAAGCCATAGCTAATGATTTAGTTACCCTTAAATATATTCGAACTGATGAAATGCCTGCCGATGTTCTACTAAAGCCCTTTGCTCAAATAAGCATTATAAATGTATTACTAGTTTAGGAATGTTGAATATGTAAATAGTTTAAACTAGTGGGGGTGTTGATATTTCAGTCTAAATATTTAATATTCATTGGTACCACCCTCTTTCTCATGTGTTCCATTCTGTAATTAGGTTGGTACAACTGTTCGTTGATCTGACAACCGAAATGTCATTCCTTTTTAGTAAATAAATAGTAGTCTTGTTCCAGTTGTTCATGGATGCGTTTTATTTATTTTGTGTTGCAGTTACATAGTTTTCAACAAGAATGTCACTTTTTGCTCAGATCATGTATTGCCGGCGCGAAGTGTCATCCACGGTTTTATATCTGAAGTTATCTCGGTTAATATTTGACGAACCAAAAAACTTTTTTCACAGAAACGTTTGGAACGACCTATAGAATGCGCACGTGCCTTCGAAACAATTTGGAGCGCCGTATGGGAGACCGGATCTGTAATTTTTAACATATTTTTGCTAATAACTCGGTTAATACTGGACGAACCAAAAAAATTTCGACACCGAGATAATCCTAGTATTCCATAGAATGAACTCACGGAGTCGAATCAATTTGGAGCACCTTTGGGGAGACAGGAGGGAATAAAAACTGTAATTTCTGATTTTTATTTGTCAATATCTCGGTAAATACTGGACGAATAGAAGAAAAAATTACACCAAAATGGTCCTGGTGTTCTATAGAATGTCACTATTTGCTCAGATCATTTATTGCCGGCGCGAAGTGTCATCCACGGTTTTATATCTGAAGTTATCTCGGTTAATATTTGACGAACCAAAAAACTTTTTTCGCAGAAACGTTTGGAACGACCTATAGAAGGCGCACGTACCTTCGAAACAATTTGAAGCGCCGTAGGGGAGACCGGATCTGTAATTTTTAACATATTTTTGCTAATAACTCGGTTATTACTGGACGAACCAAAAAAATTTCGACACCGAGATAATCCTGGTATTCCATAGAATGAACTCACGGAGTCGAATCAATTTGGAGCGCCTTTGGGGAGACAGGAGGGAATAAAAACTGTAATTTCTGATTTTTATTTGTCAATATCTCGGTAAATACTGGACGAATAGAAGAAAAAATTACACCAAAATGATCCTGGTGTTCCATAGAATGTCACTATTTGCTCAGATCATTTATTGCCGGCGCGAAGTGTCCTCCACGGTTTTATATCTGAAGTTATCTCGGTTAATATTTGACGAACCAAAAAACTTTTTTCACAGAAACGTTTGGAACGACCTATAGAATGCGCAAGTAGGAGATTTGAGCCGGTTCTGGGCCTCCCCCCACCACTATGACGTGATCAGTAACCTTGACCTTTGACCTTTGACCTTGGTCATGACTCTTGTTGGGAGGTGTTCAGGGTTTGTGTTTGACATTGAGATTGTAATGACTTGGATTTTTTTCATACACGGACAAGTACTTTTTCCAAGTACTTAATATATTTTTCTTACCTCAATGTCTTCCATGTCCTTCATGTATACTTACTCTGCCATTGTGTATGTGGAGTACACATACAAATCTATACCGAAGTATAGAGAGGGTACAACACGTCTGCACACCACGGAGATCCAGTCAGATATGTGAACTCTGATTACTCTCCAGTGATGTATACCTTGCGATGGTGGTGGGAGGAGAGGTCGCGTGACGCTATGCGCATCCGCCCTCGCTCTCGATAGGGTGGGTCCGCGCTGACGTCACACACACCCATACGCTGCGGTAATGCATCGACTACTATTTACTCTCCGTCCTCTCTATTTTGTTATGGTGTCAGATGCGTTAACTGGTGGGGAGGGCTCTTTGACGTTGCATGAACAGTCGGAGCGAATAGAATTTATTCACCCTCTCTCCTACTCATCGATATTACATATAAAGGAGGTGGGAATGATTGTGAAATCAGTATTTTGTTGAGTTTTCTGCTGAGAAGACGACATCGATAAAATGTATTCCTGTGGTTGTGGTAAATCGTTCACTCGTAGTGATAATCTCCGTCGGCATCAACTTCAAAGTTGCCAAGGTGGCCCTTCTGTGAAAAGGATTAAGTTAGATGTGGCTGCATCGACACCAATGTACACATGCAATTGTTGTAATGTGACAATTCCTACATCCCAAGTTAATTCTCACAAAAGAACTCTCCAACACAGGAACAATGCATGTGTGCAAGTGAGTGATGGCATACAGATTATAAGGAATGCTTTCAAGTGTAGAATTGTGAGCTATCGAGTGGAAAGTTCCAATGTTTACACTGAATATATGCCGTTCTTTAATGAGATCAGGGAGAAAGTTATTGGATTACTTGAAGAGGCAATAAAGGTTCACAAGATCTTTAAAGTAAATATGGAAGTATTTGGCAGCTACATTGTTCAAACACGGGATTTGAGTGACACGAAGTCATTCAACTCACAAAATAAAATTGTGGACCTGTCTACGGATTTGGGTGCATTATTCGATGGATTCCGTGATGTCATTATTGCTCAGACTACGGAATTTGAAGAACGTGATTCAGGTATGTTTAAAGTTTCATTTCTATTTACATGAATAATAAATTATTGTTATGTTCCAGGATGGAGCTGTGAAAAAGTTAAGTTCCTCGAAGTGAACATCAACAAGTATAGTCCACTCAGCGGATGTTCGTATGTGAAGCTGCCCGATTTCATTGAGACGAGAAAAGGCGTTGTGAATATTCGTAATGAAGATCAACATTGTTTTGCATGGGCCATCACATCTGCATTGTTTCCTGCGAATGGTAGAGTGTCAGAAGTTTCCTCATACCCGCACTATTATGATGTCTTGAATGTAACAGGTATGGATTTTCCAGTTAAACTTCAAGCTATAAAAAAGTTTGAGGACATGAATGATATTTCAATTAATGTCTATGGGTTAGAGTCGAAACTTGATAAGGGTAAAATGAAATATGAAGTGGTTGGTCCATTGCGTTACTCACAGAGAAGACTTAGAAGACATGTTAATTTGTTACTTATTACAGATGATTCTGGCAATAGTCATTATTGTTGGATTAAAGATCTTTCAAGGTTAGTTTCAAGTCAACTATCTGCGCATGAGCATAAAAAATATTTTTGTGATGGATGTTTATTGTATTTCTCTCACGAGCGATTACTCTTACGTCATCAGTTGCATGACTGTAATCACTTGAGTACTACAACACCATCAGTCAATTTCAGAGTCAACAAATATGGTAAAATGTTACCGGGGAATGCACTTATGTTTGAAAATTTTGAGAAACAAATTAAGGTGCCATTTGTAGTTTATGCTGATTTTGAATCAGTTCTCAAACCCATTCAAACTAGTCAACCCAACCCTAAACACTCATACTCGAATAAAACATACAAACACGAACCTTATTCATTTGCTTATTCGATAAAATGTTCATACAATGATAAATTATCGAAATTTGTTACATATAGGGGTGAGGATGCAGCCGAGAAATTTGTTACAAAACTTGAAGATGATTTGAGAAATATTTATCACAATTATTTGAGGTATCCAATTCCTATGGCTGCACAAACCCCCGCGGAAGAAGCAGAGTTTTCTACTGCACAATTTTGTGGAATATGTAATAAACCATTCACGGGTGGTGATGTGAAAGTGAGAGACCATTGCCACCTGACTGGAAAAAAAAGATCACCTGCCGCACATTCCGTATGTAACTTAAATTTCAAATTGCCAATTTTTGTTCCGATTATTTTCCATAATCTGAGTGGGTATGATTGTCATTTGTTCATAAAAGAACTGTATAGAAACAAAGACAAAGTGGACGTTATTCCACAAACCAAGGAAAAATACATATCTTTCACCAAGCATCTATTCACTCACACATACACTGACAAAGATGGAAAAGAGAAAAAGAATTTTTTGAAAATGAGATTTATAGACAGTTTCAAATTCATGTCGAATTCTTTGCAGAACTTAGGTGCTAACTTAACATCCGATCACTGTATTGAGATGCATAAACATTTTCCACAAATTGACAAATTCAATTTGATGAGACAGAAAGGTGTTTTTCCATATAACTTTATTGATCATATTGACAAGTTAAATTATCCAACTCTTCCCACTAAAAATCAGTTTTATGACAATCTTAACAGAGAGCATATATCAGATAAGGATTATATGAGAGCGAAACTTGTTTGGCATTTATTCGAGTGTCAGAGTTTAGGGGAATATTCGGATTTATATGTGAAGTCCGATGTGCTTCTATTATGCGACATATTTGAGAATTTTAGAAACATATGTTTAGACAAATATAAATTAGATCCAGCACAGTATTATACAGCGCACGGATTATCGTGTGATGCAATGCTGAAGTATACGAATATTGAATTGAAATTATTGACAGACATTGACATGATTCATTTTTTCAAGAAAGGAATACGAGGTGGAATAAGTCAGTGTAGTGAAAGGAGGCATATAGCTAATAATAAATTTTTACCTGATTATAACCCCGATGAACCTTCATCATACATATCATATTTAGATGCCACCAACCTATATGGTCACAGTATGTCACAACCATTACCCACCAACGATTTTGCTTGGCTAACACCCGATGAAATAATAAATTTGGACGTAATGGGAGTGCAATCTGATAGTCCGTACGGTTATGTTCTTGAGGTAGATGTTCATTATCCCCAAGAATTACATGACAAACATGCTGATCTCCCTTTCCTCGTTGAAAGTTTAATACCACCACACTCGAAATCAAAAATTCCTAAATTAATTCCAAATTTAAATGACAAAAGAAAATATATTGTTCATTATAAAAACTTACAGCAGGCTGTGGCCAATGGTCTTATTGTCATGAACACACGTAGAGTGTTGAGATTCAAGCAGTCGTGTTGGATGAAACCTTATATTGATTTGAATACTGAAATGCGAAACCTATCTAACAACAAAGCTGAAAAAGACTTTTATAAACTCATGAATAATGCAGTTTATGGAAAAACAATGGAAAACGTTGATAACAGAATTGATGTTAGACTGGTTACGCATTGGGAAAGTATCAAGAGGAAAATTGGTGCTAGCGCCCTAATATCACGTCCAAATTTCAAAAGCTGTTCTATTTTTTCAGAAAATTTTGTTGCCATTCAATTGGGCAAAGTTAATGTATTGTACGATAAACCGCTATATTTGGGATTTTGTATTCTAGAATTATCCAAAACAGTCATGTACAATTTTTTCTATGGATGTATTAAACGTCATTATGCAGAAAATGCCACCTTACTCTACACTGACACGGATTCTCTAATTTTGAAAGTAAATACCGATAATTTTTATGATTTCATGACCAACAATATATGCGAGTTTGATACTTCCAATTACAATGTAGGAAACCAATTCAATATTCCTATTACAAAGTCAATTCTGGGCAATTTCAAAGATGAATTTCCGAATGATCTCATAATTAGCTTTTATGGTACCGGTGCCAAAGCATATTATGTTCAGTCTGTAGGTAGTGAATTCAAAAAAGCAAAAGGTGTCAAAAGATCCGCCATAAAGAATGAATTGACATGTGAAGATTATAAGAAAATTGTCGAACAGGGTGGTCTAATATTCAGGAAGATGAACTCGTTTAGAAGTATATTGCATGACATGTATACTGAATTGAAGAACAAAGTTGCATTGTCATACCATGATGATAAACGGTTCATCATTCCCAATACGACACACACTCTTCCTTGGGGTCATAGCGATATAGAATTCTACCAGAATGATCCAGAAGAGAATATTCGTTGGGTTTCCAATATTATTCAATCTTTTTCCCAAGAGAGTCCTTTGGATCAATTACTTCATTTATTAACTGCTGAATTGAACAAATGAAATATCATTTTAAATGGAAAATTCACCACCATACTTATTTTTTTGTATTTGAGATGTAATTACGCTTATTATATAAAAGTCAAATTATACTAGTCAATTTTAGTTAATGTCTTGCCCTGTTACCAAATATATAGTATAAAATAAACACGTTATTCTGATTTCCTATTGTTTCATTCAAAAGAATAAAATACCTACACAGAAATATATAGATTTTGATTGTCTTGAAATCATCAGTATGAAAAATATCAAGGTGGGAGAAAGATGTCCAAAGCTATCGATAAATTCGGTCGTAGACGAAAATGGGGTACTGTCAAAGTTCGAGTACTTCAAGGTTCTCAAGGTCCTCAGGGTATGGGATTCAAGCTTTCGCCTGACGACCAATATGATATGCAAGGTAAAAGACTGAAAAATGCTGGTGAACCGATAGACGAGAGTGATTGTGTAACTCAATTATATCTCAATGAACAAATCACGGAGACGAAGGCACTTGTCCTTAAAGCCTTGCAGGCTGCCATACATGCCACAATGGCTAAGATTGTACCTGAAGCCCGTCAAGCATTCGATGAAAAAGTAGAGGAGGTGATTGATGATCTAGATCGCAAATACAAAAATCTAAAAAGTGATGTGGATATCAAAGTATGGGATGCTACAGCCACAATGACACGAAAAATATCAGATTTGACAACTGAACTCGATCACAACAGCAAAAATCTGAAAAATGATTTGGATGCCAATGCATTGAATGTCAAATCTGCAATGATGCTAAAATATAATGATTTGGAAAGGAGATTAGCCGAATTGGAGAATAAACATCCTGATGTTTGGCTCACACATAGACCAAAACTGTGGGCTCCAGGCAGTGATCCACACCCAGCTGTTTGAAAATTTATATTGTAATACACTTATATTCATATATGGAATAAATTTTGTCAAACTAAAATTATTTTTATTTCAATAAGATAATGTTACTTATAATTCACATATATGTGCATGTCTATTCTTTTTGTAGCCCTGAAAAGGGCTGTTTTACTCCGAGGAGTTGGGGAATGTCGACCCACATACATGTTTATGTGAGACGACGAAGTCGACGGGCAGGGGGCAGGGCATCTTCATCTTCCGACGAAGACGAGAATGGACTTGGGGGAGGCCACAAGCGTTTCGGTGGCCTAGATGATATCGTATCATCTTGGATGGGGCCTAGTGACGGGACTTCGGGCACATTTTCATCCCCCTGGTCTGTAATCTGTCCAAACCTAAACACTAAAGGCCACGGTGAATTCAATCGAGTAACCTGAGTGGGCTCCGACGACACTGCTGAACGAGGCGCTGGTGCAGCTTCAGCCTCACTATCATGACTAATGGCTGCTGCTGCTGGAGCTGGTGCTGGCCCGGTAGTTGAATCAGGTTCGGACATGGTGAGAAGACTGATGCCGAACTCCCAAATAGACACTGATTTTATACTTATTCATAAGATGAATGAAGTGGCGCAAATGCGCGTGTTTGTGTTCTTTGTGTGGCCCTGAAAAGGGCCGATTGGGTGCTCCGAAGAGCTGGGTGTCATCCCGCATATTTATGCGGGACGACCACGGAGGGCAGGGTGAGAACTCAGATGACATCGTCATCGTCGTCATCCGATGACACCAATATGATGGTGTCATCATCGGAGTCGTCCTCTACGGGAAACTCGTCCTGGTCGAGGTCCATGTTAATGTCCTCGACACGAATATGGACCACTTGGTCGTCATCCTCGGACTCGTCCTCCGAGGAGCTATCGCTGTCGAAGTCGTCGACGCGTTCATCCATATCTTCGTCGTCCGATGTCGACGGAGATGGATAGTCCCACACATCTGTGGAGTTTGACACCACATTTACCTGAATGGGTCCCCTTGAAACTCGCGGATAGAACCCATCCCACCGCTCACCCTAGTACACGTGCTCGTACTGAACGGCAGGGACGATATTATGTCGTTCTCGGATCGCTGCCCACTCTAGGTCATCGTCGAAAGCGGCACAATGTCTCGAAGACGAGGTGGAGTCTGGAAGAGGCATCTTGGAAGACTGATACCATAATCTGAGCTCGTACTGTATTTATACCAGTATAGGGGTGGGAGAGAAGGGTGGGAGAAAAAGTAGGGGGTTTGAAGGTGAGGGATTTTAGAAGGAAGGATCTCGGCCAGCGGGGGCAGCAGAGCCGGCCTGCGGCCAGGGGGGGGAGGGCTTCGCCCGCCCCCTCTCCTTGGGTTCTGGTAGGAATTTGGCAAGCCGACGGGGCCGGCCTGCGGCAGTCGGGGGTGGGGGCCTACGGCCCCCACCCCCTCCTAAAGGTCGCATACGGCGACGTCTATTCAATTATCATTTACACTTCTTCACTTACTTCTCAACTCGCTTCTATCTGACAACCTAACCCGCATCTGAATATTCTTCTCCTGTTGACCATACACTGATCTTCTTACCAAGACTGTTAGGGAGACACGAGAGCTCCCCATTCTTATGCAGTAGAGTTGTGGTGGTGGTAACCCCCATACTCTAAATGAAACATATAAAAGTCGAACTGGTCACTGAATACTTCATTCGAATTTCATAGTTCGAATATTGTATTGAATTATATCACATTGAAAATTTTAGTCATGGAAAATTATATGGAAGTCCTGGAAAGCCTGTCCAACATGGACATTAACAACTTCGAGGAGGGCTGGGAAGACGACGTAGGGATGGAAGCCTTTGGTGTACCGGTGGTCCATGAGCTGGAGGAGATGGTGGATCAGCTGGTGTTCGACGACCTGGTGGAGCTGGAGGACCCGGTGGAGATGAATGCTGCTGAAGATGATGCCATTGAAGAGGACAGCGATGAAGATGAAGGGGTTGAGGTGGATTCTGCGAGCGGCGTCAACACAACTCGTATGTTACAAATAAACATGTCGGAGACGTTGAACAATTTTGCAATTAATTTGTATTGTTGCACATTGGCCTTCGTCGTCATTGATGGCGGGGATTTTGGCCAATTCTTCGTCTGCCACATGTGTTATTTAAGATACTGTGGTATGAATGACAATGGTGGGTGGTATGCTAACCACCATTCGCATGGAACTGTTGAGTATGCTGATACTCCAACCTATCATTGTCACGCATGCCAAACTTCCCTGTTTCAACTCACTCCTTCAAGTACATGTTTCTTTTGTAATACTTAGCGTGGTTGAAATGGGGTTGGGGTTTTGACGAGGGCGTGGTTTATCTGGTTTGTTTGGGAATCCTGGGGGGCGTGGCTTTGGGGGCGTGGTTTATCGTGATTGGTTGAGAATCGAAGGGGGTGTGGCTTATGTGCAATGAGCGAAGAGTGGTTTAGAGCAGGAGGGGGAAGAGTGGGAGTTGGATCGAGTGTTTAAAAGAAGAACTCCTCAGTGAATTCTTCAGTTGAGTTCCAGTCCTCAGGCATCATCTCCACCAGTCTCCAGTTTTAGTTTGTGGTAGTTAAGCAGAAGTAGAAGGTAAGTTCACAATGTCATATTCAGAAGCTCGGTTAATTTTTTTTTATTTAGCCATGGATCAAGCAGCTGTGGCAGTCAATGCCATTTTGACGATGACAGGAGTCTTCGCCAACCTGCGAGCTGAGGAGGGAGAGAGACAGCGTGAGTTGGTAACACCGCCGGGCCCATCTACCGTCGACCAGATGGAATTCGACGCTTTGATGGAGACCATCAGGAATGATGTTGATGTCCCGGAGCCGCTCACACCGATGGCATCACAGGAATTGAAAGGTCAGGGTAAAGGTAAGGGTAAATGGTCCGGTAATTTCATAGGCGATGTTGCTCCCAAAAGTAAAGTACGTAAAGGGGAGGCAAAATCGTCAATGAAATGCCATACCATTGAGATTGGGGACAGCGATGATGACTTCATGCCACAACCGAAGCCAAGTGGTAGTGGTAGGAAACCATCATCGCGAAAACCATCTGGCCAAGGCAAAGGTAAGGGTGGTGTTATCAGCAAATACAGGAAGAACTGTAACAAAACCAACCCTTACCAAGGACCATGGTCGGTACCCTATTGTGCTCGCCCTGTTGCACCACCTGTTGCAACTATAGTTGCACCCATTATTAAAAGGTTTGCACCTGTAGTTGTGATGGTGGAGCGAGCAGTTGTGAATATCCCTTTACCCGCCGAAGATACCATCCCACCACCACCACCCGCCGTCGAAGCTGTCCAACCCGTGGTTCCACTTCCACCAGCCCCAGTCAATGTGGAAGTAGCTGCTGCCATGGAGCCTGCCGCTGATCCTATCGTGGCGCCGGGGACTTTTGCTGACCAGGGGTTGACGCGACTCGATGAGGTTGAGCGCGACTGCCTGGCGATCGCTAGAGAGCGGGGTGATATTGCCCGCCAGTTGGCAGCAATTGCCCGCCAACAGGTAACTCTCACAGAGAGAGACCGACAGGCAGCCCTTCTGGAAGCTGAAATGCACACCAGGAGGGACACTGTGAGAGCGGAAGTCCGCATCGCCATGGACAGGTTAGCGGCAGCCTGCCATAGATATAGTTTTTAAGTTGTAGGTAGATAGGTTAAGTTATGTTTAAGTATTGTAAAAATGTTGATTTAGATGTAAGTGTTGTACAAATAGGATTAGTATAAATAAAGAAAAAACCAAAAAAAATAAATTAACACTTAATCTTAATTTAAGTTGTAGGTAGGTAGTTTGAGTTATGTTTAAGTATTGTAAAAATGTTGTTTTAGATGTAAGTTTTGTATAAATAAGATTAGAATTAATAAAATAAAAACCAAATGAAGATTGAGTGAAAAAAAGGAGTGTACATTTAGTTGGATTGGTACACACTAAACAATGCGTGGTTGGGGCATTGTTTAACACTCAATCTTGATTTTATTTTTTCATATTTTTCAATGAGTATTTAATCTTCAACTATTTTGGTGAAATATTGACTTTACAAAAGTCTCAAATACTTATTCAATATTTACATCAATGGGTTTGAATGATCATGACTAAATCATAATTAAATTATTGAATCATTATGACTTTAAATAATTTTATTTATAATTTTATCCAGTCTTCCAAAATCTCTCACACTTCAAACCTCCACCACTTTTTCTCCTACCCTCCTCTCCCACCCCTAAACTGGTATAAATACAGTACGAGCTCAGATTATGGTATCAGTCTTCCAAGATGCCTCTTCCAGACTCCACCTCGTCTCCGAGACATTGTGCCGCTTTCGAAGATGACCTAGAGTGGGCAGCGATCCGAGAACGACATAATATCGTCCCCGCCGTTCAGTACGAGCACGTGTACCAGGGTGAGCGGTGGGATGGGTTCTATCCGCGAGTTTCAAGGGGACCCATTCAGGTAAATGAGGTGTCGAACTCCACAGATGTGTGGGACTATCCATCTCCGTCGACATCGGACGACGAAGATATGGATGAACGCGTCGACGACTTCGACAGCGATAGCTCCTCGGAGGACGAGTCCGAGGATGACGACCAAGTGGTCCATATTCGTGTCGAGGACATTAACATGGACCTCGACCCGGACGAGTTTCCCATAGAGGACGACTCCGATGATGACACCATCATATTGGTGTCATCGGATGACGACGATGACGATGTCATCTGAGTTCTCACCCTGCCCTCCGTGGTCGTCCCGCATAAATATGCGGGATGACACCCAGCTCTTCGGAGCACCCAATCGGCCCTTTTCAGGGCCACACAAAAAACAAACACGCGCATTTGTGCCAATCAATGGCAAAATGTACAAAGTTTCTATAACTCGAAATGATACGTTTCAAAAAGAACTCACATCTCTCAAAGGAAACAAACACACGCATTTGTGAGACCCAATGGCAAAAATTTACAAAGTTTTTATAACTTGAAATGATACTTGTCTAAAAAAAACTCACTTTTTCTATTGGGAATCACATTCTTAGTGGATAATTGTCACTATGAATATATGCAATACGTAGGTGTGAATCAGAACTATGACTCACTTGGATCATTTTGTTCTAAATCACACCTTCGCATTATGTTACAAAATTATTTCAATATTTATAGTTAGCTGGACCAAGTTTATGTCGGTTACATAGAACAACATACAACTGAAGAAGACATCGGTTGGAAGAACACTGTTTGTTCTCAACACTTCCTATTCCTATGAAATTTGTAGAGTTAACTCCTGAGAGGGATATTTACTACCTCTTCTACTACGATGGCTTGTTGTCATGTTCTCTGTGCGCATGTACCACTCGACTCGTTTGTATAAAACGTGGAGTCAACACCATTCTATCCACTCTATCCATTTCTATCCACATCCCATTGATATCACACGTTCCTTCGAGCTAAATTATTATGAACTCATTACCAAATTTGTCTGCTGAAGAAGATGCAATGTCATGTATTGCAACAAATGATGGGTTTGGTTTTGAAGATATTCCGGTATATCACTTGTCATCCCAAGAAGGTTTCATCGATGAATATAACATGGATGATTATCTGAAGATGGGAGATATACCGGAACCTTCAGAAAGTGTTGATCCAACTCTTTCACAATTATCACCATCCAAATACCCTTCACTTTCCTCCCTTCCTAGTGTGGTTGCCAAAGCGAAACCATCTAAGAGGAAGGGTGCATGTACTGCTTCTAATCCCAAGAAAACAAGTAAGGGTGTACGGAAACCCCGTAAGAAGAAAGTAGATGACACCTTCAAGAATGTGATGGGTGATTTGGAAGAAGTATCGCTTCATTCTTTTGGTCCACTGCAGCGCTGTGGGGACATGCTTAAGAAAGCGAAATGCTGCATCGTAAAATCGAAAGCCATCATCGTCAAATGCGATGACGATGTTCGAAGAGGTAACATGGACGACGAGGTGGCACTTCAGGAGCTCGATGCAAAGATTGTATCATCCAAGGCTGAACTGATCAAAATGTGTGAAGATGCAGATAAACTCCGTTTCAAAATCACACAGAAAAATCAGTCCACCCTTTGTTTGAAAATGCAAGCTGAGATGGAGCTTCAGGAGTCCACTAAACTTTTTGATATGGTAGCATCTGTACGTGATAAGTGGCGAAAAGAGTTTGATCACGCATTTCAATCTGATAGTGATTAGCTCTGAGGATTATGAAATATTATCAATGTTGTGAGTTGAAATGAAGAACTTCTTCAAAAATCTATGAAGTGGGGAGGAGTATGCAGATTATTTTGGTTTTGGCATACACTGAACGTTGCGTATGGTTGGGGCAACGTTCACCACTTCATGATTTATTCATTTAAAAAAATCAAAAATGGTGTCATGTTTTCTATAGTTTAATGATAATCTTACAGCTTAGTGAGAATAATAAGTAATACAATTTCATTTAAATATTAAAGCATAGCACTTTTGTGTATCCATGAATTCTGTTCACTAGGAAGACCTAACCACTTAACGTATAGTTTATTTCCTTTCCTCCTTATCACTTTCTCAACTAGGTATACATCAGGATTTTGTGTTTTCAATAATTCTTCTTCATAAAAACATCCTCTAATAGGGCTCCCATCCATGTCTTCAAGAATATAAGTTATGGGGTATGTTTGGTTAATTTTAACAATTTTGAATAGTTCTGTTGTGTAATTGGCGGTGTAACCCTTTTCGAAAATATTCTTGTACTTGCTTATACGTACAATATCATTCATTCGGAATTTGGGTATACTTTGTTTTCTTCGGAGGATTACTTTGGAACTTTTGAATTTGAGGTTCGTTGCTGGTATAACATCGATTGGTTTCATACCAATCGTACGATACACTTTATTGTTATATTTCCTTGTTATGATTGGAAGAATATCCAACCATTTGTTGTGTCCTATCGCTGAAAATTCTCTATAAAGCCAAGTCTTTATTGTTCGAATTACCCTTTCTGCTATGGCCGCCTTCATGGTGCTGAATGTTGAATAATGGTTGATTTTATATTTTTGCATTAGAGATGAAAAAGAACTATTGAAAAATTCTGTTCCTTGATCGCTTTGTAGATGTTTCGGAGAAAAGTCGGCTTCTTTCAGCACATCTTCCATTGCATCGGTTACGGCACTACCTGTTTTATTTTTAATTGGCTTCGTCCATAAATATTTTGAGTAGAACATATCGATATCCTTTATTATGTTTAGCATAAGGCTGTAATTCGGCAAGATCTATTTGCCACAGATCTGCAAAACCTTTGACGGTTGTGGTTCTTCTGGTGAAATTACGTCTTGCCGGCTTATGTAACTCATTGACAACTTGTCGTTTGACATCACTTATTTCATTATCCATCTTCTCACAGTCACTTTGTAGTGTTTTAATTTATTTTCATTCAGAGAAACAAATCGACAATGTTACGGCAACATATAATGAGGACAAACTGATCATTTTTGTTGATGTATTAGATTATTATACCTTCCTCGCGTAATTCTTCAATTATGGAAATTATTTCATTGTCATGTCCAGTGTGACCAGCTGACTTTGAAGATATCAATAGCCGTAAACGGTCGACTAACTCCTTCGGTGAATTCCAGTAGACATAATTAGCAGGTTTGGGATCAAACATTTTCTGCATTTTCATTCGATGGATCCCCTCACCTTTTTTGTCCTACTTCTTGTCGTCTGATAATGTGATAAGTTTAGTACAGGTTTGATAACTTCACGGAATTTTTTAGATTTCGGGTGTTTGAAACCATTTCGCAGTTGATGTTGTTTGTATGGTGCATTCGTTAGCCTCAATATTTTAGCATATGTGTGAAGAACTTCATCATCATCATCATCGACTTCATGTGGGTTTTTCAAAAAAATCATGTTGTATAACTCCGGACTACTTGGAAATTCGTGTGTTTGTGTTTTATTTTTATTCCAAAATAAAATATTTCCATCACTGAAACGTACATTGTGACTCCCCATTTTCAGTTTTTGTGTAGTACGATCTAACCGTATGCCAAATATTGTATAAGCTGCATTCTTTGTTTTGACATTTTCCAAATGTCTTTTCAAAACATCTCCTCCAGTATTGTCTTCAAAATTATCGAATATGGACATTTCACCTTTTCCGATTTCTTTGATGGTATCTGTCTCACTGTCAATAGATGATAATTCACTACCAAATGATGAATTATTTTCCATTGAAGTTCTCATAACTTTCATTGGAGTAGACTGAGAATTCACTTGCTTCATCAAAGACGTTGGCTGTGGTGGTGATGGTTTCATGGTAGCAGCAGCTGAAGATAGAACGTTCAATGGCTTCATTATGGGATCATAGAGTTTTTCAAGCGCCATTCGATTTTCAATAAGTCCACTCTTGATAGAGTTCAATTTCTGCCGTACAGCTTCTGTTGTTTCAACTAGTTGGCGTTTCAAATTCAATTCATTGTTTTTATTCTCAACTACTACATCATTTTTTGTCTTCATTTCGCTTCACAAGAGAATACAGTGAAGTAACCTCTATGCAATTCAGCGATCGATTGAATGTGGATTGTAGCGTCATGGATATATAAAACTATCAAATCCCATGCGATATCTACCTTCATGCATTTTTCTATCCTTATCAATGACTAGAAATCCGTATTGATCCTCCCAACATTTAACACACATCAATTGGAATTGCTTAAATGTTACATCGGGTGACACGTGATCCGAATAAATATGGTGTAGATTCGTTTCATCTTGCTTGAACATTACGATAAAGTTGGTATTATCTCACACTAACTGTTTGGGCACTCGTGAATATGTTTGAGCAAGATAAAAACAGTCGACATCTTTATGACGTCCCATACAGAAATATGATCTTATGATATCTTGTTTTTCACATATTACATCACCGAAAATGAAAACAGAATTTGGTTTGGCATTGGACGGTTCTACTATTTCTGCATTATTACTGAATGTATAAAATCCCAACCCCTTGATGGGTTCCAATACATTTCGTAGGAATTGATATTTGGGTTGATTGAGTGATTTCGAATAGAGATAAACGTTTGTGAATCGCAGTCCTTGTGGATGTGTTAAAAGAGAGATCATGGCATTCGTCTTTCCACAATTCGATGGTCCGATTATGAGTCCTCGAACAGATGAGGGAAGCAGCGGACCATGCCGCAACACTTTCTGTCCATTCAATCCACAACCGAATTTTTCATCTAGATTATCTACAGCAAACTTTTCTTTCTGCTTTACAATGCGCATCGTACCGTGGTTGGAGACTATGTAAGTGACGATATATTGTGAACGTTTCATTTAAATGAGTACCATCAAACGATACGGATGTGTTCGTGGTGGATGTAGAAAAAGCGGTCGTGGATTTGTTAATAATTTGATAAACAAACTTCCATTCGAATTACATTTACCCGGAGGATATCAGTACTGTGGACCCGGTACAAAATTGGAAAAACGTTTAGCCCGCAAAGATCCTGGAATCAATAAATTGGACATTGCATGGAAACAACACGATATTCAATATTTGAATCATCTAACTGACCTCACAGCGAGACACAGCGCAGACAAAGAACTCGAATACGCCGCTTGGAACAGGGTTAAATCGAAGGACGCTGGTATTAAGGAAAGAATAGGTGCCCTACTCGTTACCAACATTATGAAATCAAAGAGACGTTTTGGTATGGGTTGTAGTAGTACTACTATGAAGAGAAAGAAGAGGAATCAACCGAAGAAAAAGAAAAATAATCTCAGAAAAATCGCCTTTGGCTCTGGGATGGTTCATAAAGTGCGGAATGTACTGAAAAAAGCTGGGGGTGAGCCATTTGTGACGAATAATTTGAAAAAAGCCACCGTAGTGGCATTGCATGCAGCACGTAAATACCTCAAAGCTGCCGGTGGAAAGAAAACAATCCGCACGCCTCGCATAATTCCTATTCCTAAAGTCGGAGGGATTCTACCAGTGATACCAATTTTTGCTGGATTGTCTGCGCTCGGAAGTTTAGCGGGTGCTGTTGCAGGCATCACCAGAGCTGTGAATTCAGCAAAAGCAAGCAGAACCGCCCTGATCGAAGCGAATCGTCATAATAAGAAAATGGAAAGTGTGGCATTGGGTAAAAGTGGTAGTGGTATATACCTTAAACCATACCGTAAAGGACTCGGACTCTATTTGAAACCATACAATCCAAAAAACTAGTTGATTCCCTACCTCGAAAACCTCTTACCGACCTCGATCTCACTTATTATGCCAAGAAAATGAAAATTCCATACTTTCGCGGTATTTTCATGCGTGATACATTACCCACTAGAGGTCCACGACACCGCGAGACCGCCATTGTCAATTTAGATGGAATAAGAGGATCGGGAACACATTGGGTGGCATACAGCAAATGTGGGAAAGACATTACATACTTTGATAGTTTTGGAAATCTACCCCCACCAATAGAGTTGATTCAATACTTCCAGAAATGTTCGAAAGTGAAAATTCTATATAACTATGATCGCCAGCAGAAGTTCAACACAGTTTTCTGCGGTCACTTGTGCCTGAAGTTTCTCTCTGAATTATTATAGAATGGATACAACTCCAGCAATGACTCGAGAGGCTATTAGGACGATGGGATTATCACTCAAAATGTATTCAAAATATCGGACCTTGACAAGAATGGATCGAGTGATGCTTGCAAATATGCCGAAGGAAGTGATACTCGCATGCGCTGCACATGAGATTGCTTCTGTTTGGGAAAAGTTACCTAAAAGTCTACAAGATGATGTCGACATAATGAAATATAGATATTGCAATGACCACCACAATCTTGACGGCGAAAGCGTTTCAGATTCTGATGTGAATGATGGTCCTATACCTCGAAAAATATTCTGCTGTTATTGCAATATAAAGGATATGAATATTGGTGCTAATAAAAATGAAATGGATATTTATGAACCATCTCCGAAAAAGCGTAGGTTGTCCCGAGTGTGTTGTAGACAACAATAAATTGAAGTGAAATCCATTAAATGTATCAGTCATGTCACGGAAGTTCGAACTACAAGCTGTCGGGACGAGTGTCTTGGGTGCAGACTTTTTCCCACCCATTGAATTGGGTAGAAACAGTCGTTATGGATTGGGACTTTTAGGATTCTATGGATGCAACACAGTAAATAATATAACTGAAAAAAACAATATGATCAGTTTTAGAATCAGTGATATAAGTTCACCAATACTTCAGAAGTACACAATTGAAATTCCATGTGGTGCCTATGAAATAGATGAGATCAATGCAGTTATTCAGAAACATATCATGTTTCGATTGTTTCATGGGAAAAATCAAAACGATACCAATGCAGATGATATATTCTACCTACATGCCAATAATAATACTTTCAAATGTGAGATGCGATCAAAATATGAAATTGATCTAACTCATCCGAATTCCATAGCAAAGATGATGGGTTTTAATTTTGATAGATTTCAACCGAATCAGATACACGAATCCTCACATCCGATAAATATAACAACTGTGAGACTAATCCGCTTAGATTGCAACATTATATCTGGTTCATACATAAACAATGAAGAATCCCACATTCTTTTTTCATTCGATATCGATGTGGAGCCTGGATTCAATCTCACAAAAGAATCACACAAGATTATATATATGCCCATCAGTCCAGAAGGTCGTCAGTTGATTCACAACATCACAGTGCGTATTTTGGATCATAATAATAATCTCATTTATTTTGGAAGTGCAGAAGAGATTGTTATAATTTTGGAATTGAAAAAAATCTAATAACTATTATGGGTTTTTGTTATAATAGACAGAATCGACAAGGATTTGAAAACATTCCACAAATAGCTAAAAAGGAAGGTTCGACTAGAAAAAGGCTCATTCCAAAAGTGTACGCTAAACAGTTAGCACACCACGCTGCTCTCTCGCTGAGAGATCTCAAATTTTTGAAATCAATTGGACTGAAAGTAAGGAACAATGGTGCTCGAAACGAATAGTGAAAAGTTGAATATATTCGATGAGCCGATGCTCGATCATTCCCTCACAAGTTTACATGAGCATACATACAAACCATATGGATCACCTTTATTTAGGAATTCAGATGAAATTCGAATTGCAATCAATAATCAAGACGTTATACTTGACATTGCTGAGAGTTTCATTTATATAGAGGGTAAATTCACGCCTAAAGATGAAACAAAATTATGTTATCTCTCGAACAATGCAATCGCCTTCCTTTTTGATGAAATTCGCTATGAAATGGGTGCTGTCGTCAGGAAGCCAGGGATAACATCTACAATGAAGAATATGATTTCATTTGGACAATCACATGCTAACACATTATTAACAACTGGATGGGGACTTTCGGAAACTAAACAGGATATCTTGGATATAACCAGTCACGTATTCAGTGGTAAATTACCACTAAAATATTTGATGGGTTTCGCTGAAGATTACAACAAAAGTATCTTGAATGCCAAACAAGAAATGATTTTAATAATCGCTCGATCCTTCAAGAACTCATATATTGGTGAGGTTGATGCTGATTGGGAAATCAATAAAATTGAGTGGAAAATAAGACACATAGTGCCAGAAGATAAGCACAAGCTCAAACTTTTAAATAGAATCAACAAAAGCGGTTTGAATGCTAAAATCAAGTTGGCTTATCGCATGTGGGATCTCTATGAACTTCCATCACTACGTGGCACGTCTTCAGACATATGGGCTATCAAGACAACCAACGCCCTTGAAACACCTCGTTACATCATCATTGGATTCCAAAGCACTACCACTTCTGAAGACAGGACAAAGGACATCACTAAATTCACAACTGCTGATATCAATAACATTAGTGTGTACTTGAACTCTGAAGTATACCCATATGAACGTTGGAATTTGGATTTCGATAAAAAACTCGATACTTCGGCTTATTATGCCTATGAGAACTTTCAACGAAGTTATTATGATAAAGATATGAGTGAACCTCTCATGGACATTGGCCAATTTCGACAAAATCCACTATTCATCATTGATTGTTCACATCAGCCGAATGCCACAAAATCATCAACTATTGATATTAAGCTCGAATTTGAAACTAGGAAAGTCAACTTCCCAGCCAACACCAAAGTATATGCACTCATTCTGCATGATACATTTTTGACATACAATGCATTGGATGGTTCAGTTCACAGCAGATATTGAAGACACACCTATTTTTGATTATTTTGCATTATTTTTTTCTTTCTTTTTTCATGTAAAAGAGAAAAAGGTAAATAAAACATGTATGAAAAAATTTTATGGTTTTTTATTCAAATATCACTAGCTTAGAATTTAAATAGTCTTAGGTATGTACAAACAATCTAATATAACTTCTTCTTCATCATCATCATGATTTTCCCCTTCTTCGATTTCACTATCATCATCATTATCCAGTTGGTACTTTTGGATGATGTCTTCAGGTAGGTATGGTAGGAGGCGGTGGAGAAATCTTTTCAGCTCACATTCAATCATTGCGTCGCAGAGGTGATGTAGATCGAAAGAACCATCTGTATATTTCTCGTAGAGATCCACACCCTTTTTGTAGTTCTCGTAATCACGCATACAGTGCTGGATCCTTTCTTCATCATAGCATACGCTCAGATCATAATTGGTGGCGTGGAGAGCGTCCTCGCTCAAAGCATCCAACTCAGAGGTTAACCTTTCAACAGCTGAAGAGATGTCTACGGCTTCGGTCCAGTGTTGACTCGCATATTGCATCCACATATTTCAAGAATTAAGCTATGATCAAAGAGAAATCATTGAAATAACTATACCATAAAAAAGCAATCAGTAGTAGTACTCACATTAGACTTTTGATGATGTCTCCACCGATGAGTGTGTTTAACAATGTATGAAGAGTTTTTTATATTTTCCTTACAATTATCACCTATAATATAAAGAATCAGAATTAGCCTAGTGAAAATCATACATTACTATTATTCAGTGAGATCGAATTTGACCAACGATCTCGTTTTCATGCCGGCAAAGCTTTGTGGACTCTGACCCAAATATGTTACTGTATATTTACCACCTGATGAATTGATGCATGCTACATCATCATCGGTAAATTGCTCTGAAACACGTTTCGGCAGCCATGTTTTGAATAATGTATCATTGCTTACATCACGTAATATCAATAAAATAGATTTACCAAACCGAGTAGAACAAACTGACATACTCTTAATTGGGTAAGCTTCATTCAGTGGCAAGGATGATATTACTTTTTGCTCTAACACTTCCATCTCTTGTTTAATTATAGAATTGATTTTTTGTAAATCCACCTTTGGAACTGACATGATGATGAAAAAATATAAGGAAAATATAAATAATTTTCAATAGAAAAACACACTCACTGATCTCTCTCACTGTGTAGGCACTGAATAACTTCACTACTCTTGCTGACTGCTCAACTGCTAGGTATAAAACTTCTGATTTCATATCACCATACCCACTTCTTTTATAATAGATAGTGAACCACCCCCACCACAGACTTATGAAATATGTATGATACAAAGCCCCCACCATGCGCGAGTTTGCATCGCATCGATAGAGGGCGGAGAGTAAATAGTAGTCGATGAGTCACCGCAGCGTATGGGTGTGTGACGTCAGCGCGGACCCACCCTATCGAGAGCGAGGGCGGATGCGCATAGCGTCACGCGACCTCTCCTCCCACCACCATCGCAAGGTATACATCACTGGAGAGTAATCAGAGTTCACATATCTGACTGGATCTCCGTGGTGTGCAGACGTGTTGTACCCTCTCTATACTTCGGTATAGATTTGTATGTGTACTCCACATACACAATGGCAGAGTAAGTATACATGAAGGACATGGAAGACATTGAGGTAAGAAAAATATATTAAGTACTTGGAAAAAGTACTTGTCCGTGTATGAAAAAAATCCAAGTCATTACAATCTCAATGTCAAACACAAACCCTGAACACCTCCCAACAAGAGTCATGACCAAGGTCAAAGGTCAAAGGTCAAGGTTACTGATGACGTCATAGTGGTGGGGGGAGGCCCAGAACCGGCTCAAATCTCCTACTTGCGCACGTACCCTCGAAACAATTTGAAGCGCCGTAGGGGAGACCGGATCAGTCATTTATAACATATTTTTGCTAATAACTCGGTTAATACTGGACGAACCAAAAATATTTCAACACCGACATAATTCTGGTATTCCATAGAATGAACTCACGGAGTCGAATCGCCTTTGGGGAGACTGGAGGGAATAAAAACTATAATTTCTGATTTATATTTGTCAATATCTCGGTAAATACTGGACGAATAGAAGAAAAAATTACACCAAAAAGATCCTGGTGTTCCATAGAATGTCACTATTTGCTCAGATCATTTATTGCCGGCGCGAAGTGTCATCCACGGTTTTATATCTGAAGTTATCTCGGTTAATATTTGACGAACCAAAAAACTTTTTTCACAGAAACGTTAATACTGTACGAACCAAAAAAATTTCGATACCAAGATAATCCTGGTATTCCATAGAATGAACTTACGGAGTCGAATCAATTTGGAGCGCCTTTGGGGAGACAGGAGGGAATAAAAACTGTAATTTCTGATTTTTATTTGTCAATGTCTCGGTTCAATTTTTAGCGCCACCAATTGTCATCCACGGTTTTATTTCTGTATACAAAAACAATGTTGGTGACCCTGCGTAAAATGACCATTGGATGTGCCTTGTGAAGACGTTAAAATTAGCGAAGCGATCCATTCCAAGGTCAAATAAGTTTCGTTTAGTAGTAGTTTAGTTATTGAACGGAATATTCCCAATTTTGGATGTTTTTTTTGTTCACGGTAGGTTAGTCAAGTTGGGTTAGGATAGACTGATAATTTACGCCTTTTCAACTAACAATAAATGTTACTTTTTTGCTGTAAACCTAATTGGAATATTTTCAATTTTGGATGGATATTCTGTTTACGATCGGTTAGTCAGGTTAGGTTAGAGTTGGCAAATAATTAACATCAATCCTCCGTGTTTCTGCCTTCTTCAAAAATGTGGAGGAAGGCGTTTTTACGGATATATAAGGAGGTTAATCCGACCAATAACAACTTTTCTAGGTCTATTTAACGTCCTCGCGACGCTTTATGCTAGACGACATTTGTATGCAATACGCGCATTTAGTGAAAATATCGTTTATCACGCTTTTGGATGCAATCAAACTGTGACGCGTATACGCGCGTTTACTGAACACGTCACACCGTCAATGTTTATTGGTCCAATTCAATCTTTAGATGCAAATTGGGTGCAAACAAACCGACTTTAGCCAATAGCCGCTATGCTTTGTTGACATCCAGACTGACGTACACCAACAAATTTATTTCAAGTGTAATGACATTTGACGCTCAAGCTTTTAAAGAAATATTATAATTTTCAAAAGTGTCTTGTTTCATTTTCATACACTAAATATTATTTTTTACTTTCAAATGATTTTTATATTCATTTTATTTTACACTTTTCAGTATTAGGATTTGTTTAATTACCTATATCTGAATATGTGCGATAGGTGCCCAAATAGATTTACAATGATACGTCATTGTATTCATCAAATTTCGATTATCAAGCCATTTCATATGATACCCATATCATAATAAGGATGATATTATAAATATTGGATTTGCAGTATAAATATGAGAGAATTTGATGCCTACTATAGTGCTCTGGAAGTTACATTTGTAATATGGGGTTAAACGACAATTTTGAGCCGAGAATGATTCCTAAATCTTTTATTGTACTTGCTGAGAATAACATTACTCAAGTCATTAAGAAACAGGTTGAAAAGTTGTGGTCCCAAATGAGATTCCTGGGCTGCACCAGATGGAACTGTGATTGCTCATACCATATTTTACATGTTGGATCCTATTGTCAAGATAGCTTCCAAAGCATTTAGTTTATGCATCTACATAGATAGATAGATAGATAGATAAATGGGCTTTATTGTCTAAAATGTATAACATTTTGTCGACAAAGTATGTCATGCCTAAAACTATTGGTAAATATATAAAATAATAAAATTATAATAGGAGAATTTCAATAAATCATTAAAAAAAAACATGAAAGGGATGAAAAATTAAAATACATTCACACTAACAAAACAGTTTTAAAATGTCCTAGTATAAAACGTGATACATATACAAACTTATATACATATATATACATATATACATATAGATAGAAAGACTAGAAATTATATGCAAAATACTCTCCCAAACTGTAGAAGCACTTTCCTATTAAAAGGTTTCTCACCGATTTTCTAAATTGCTTCTTTCCTGTAATTTCTGTAATTCGTTTTGGCAAATGATTATATATCTGTCTACTTCTATAGATTAGAGAATCCCTAGTTAAAGATAAGATGGGTAGTGGAAGGGCAAGTTTTTTATCACTACGAGTCTGTCTTTCGGTATGATTCAAAAACTTGTCTTTATGTTTGTAAAGCAGGCAGACAGTCTCTAAAATGAAAATTTCGAATACTGTGAGTATTCCGTTATTGCAGAAAAGTGGCCTACACGAGTCTCGCAACTTCAGTTTGAAAATTATTCTCAATGCTCTTTTCTGAATAACGAAAATACTTTGCATCAGAACCTGGCTGCCAGAGCCCCAGAAAGGAATTCCATACCGGAGGTGACTCTCCATAAGTGAATAGTATGCATTTATTGACGCAGAAAATCCGAGTTCACGAGATATGACATTTATTGCAAAGCAACCAGAAGACAACTTTTTTTTCAGAGCAGTAATATGCGCCTCAAATTTTAAATTACTATCAATATATATACCGAGGAATTTGGTCATAGATTTACTCTCAATCACCCGACTTCCTAATGTTACCTGTTCCAAATCCCACTTAAATGACACCAAATTTGTTTTAGAAACATTTAGACATAACATATTTGAGTCACACCAGTTTTTAATTTTTTCTAAATCTGATGATTTAAATATGATGATTTACTTGATCAAATGCTTTGGAAAAACCTGTATACCTAACAAAAAATTTCTTTTGATTTTATTTCTTTTAATTTTTCAGTGTTGAACAAGAAACAGCTAGTCCTGTCAATCTTTCCAAAAGAAGAAATGAAGGACTTTTTCACAGTTCATCATCATCCCATGTTAAAAGAATGAAGACGAAGTCTCCGTCTTCATCTTCTGCGAATTCGTCTGTCAAAAGAAGACTTGTTAAAACCTTTCACAACTATTCGTAAGTGAGAAAAACCTTTAGTTTATTAGGCTTTAATCAACGTATTTGTCAACTTAACAATGACAGTAAAATCAACAAATTAATACAGAGTATCCTAGATAGAAATAATCCATTTTATATAACATTCTTCCCCTCTAGGTCCTGAGGAATTCCTCTAAATACTTTGGCGGTTTCTTGATACGGACAGGGCGATCTGATTGCAAACAATCTATAGGTTCGTCTTGATTAGATGCGAGTTCTTTTCTGTTGTTTGTTTGAGTCAGGTCTACGTTTTCGTTCCCATTCACAGCCTCACTTGGTAAAGTATCGCTTTCCATTAGTTGATAACCAGGGCTTGGCAAATCTGAATTTGTTTGGGTATAATTCTCTTCAGTAACGGGCATCGAATCTGAAGGCAATTTTGTATCTCCTCTGGGAGCTAGATGACGAATCGAAACTGTTGTTTCGTTTCCATTAGAATAACGAACATACGCATAGTCAGGATTTGCTTCAATTAATTCCACTTCTTCAACTAATGGTTCATATTTATTAGTTCTTGCGTGTTTCCTGAGGAGAACAGGACCGGGAACCATTAACCAATTTGGGATTGATTGACCATTGGGAGATCTTCGTGAATGACTGAACATTCGCTCATGGGGAGTACAATTAGTAGCAGTGCACAACAAGGATCTTATAGAGTGGAGTGCATCTTGTAGAACTAATTCCCATAGATTTATTTTCAGATTTTGTGCTCTCAGTGCCAGCTGAATAGTTTTCCATATAATTCCGTTATACCTCTCACACTGTCCATTTCCATGGGGATTATAGGCCGTTGTACGGCTTGTTGCTATTCCATGTGATTCCAAGAAGGTTTTTAACTCTTTTGATATCAATGATGTTCCTCGATCTGAGTGTATGTATTATGGGATACCAAACATTGTGAAAATTTCTCGTAAACATTTTATAACTGTTGTGGATGTCATATCATATCGGGGCATGGAAAAGCAAATGGGAATCTGGAATATTCATCTATAACTGTTAGAATATACCTATTATTTGATGATGTTGGTAAAGGTCCTTTGAAATCCAGATTGAGTCTTTCAAAAGTTGACGTTGCCTTTATAAGGGTGCTTTGGTTCTTGACGAATCTTGGTTTCAATTCGGCACATACAGGACACGATGCCGTTATTTTTCGAATGTCTTCTATAGAATATGGAAGATTCTTCGAGCGAACCCAGTGGTAAAAACGAGTGATTCCAGGATGACAGAGAGAGTTATGCAGATTATATAAGGTTTTGCTGTTTTCTGATGTTGAGGTGGATGAACTGATTCTCGAAAAAGTATCTGCAACAGTATTTTGATTGCCTGGTCGATAGACGATATCGTATTTGAAACAAGATAACTCTAGACGCCATCTCATTATTTTTTCATTCTTGATTTTGCTAGAAATAGTATTGTCAAACATGAAGGCAACTGATCTCTGATCTGTAATTAGTCTAAAATATCGGCCGATAAGAAAGTGTCTCCATTTTTTCAGGGCTTCGACTATAGCATAAGCCTCCTTTTCAACAGATGAATGTCTTTGTTCAGTGTGTGAGAGTGTTCTAGAAAATAATGCCACTGGTCTTCCATGTTGAGATAGTTGAGCTGCGATGGCAAACTCAGATGCGTCCGTTTCTACCGAGAACATGGCGTCATCGTCAATTGATATCAAGGCAGCGTTAGCAATGTCTTTTTTTAAAAGTTCGAAAGCTGCAATTGCATTTTCTGACATTGGAAATACTTTGCACTGTACGAGTGGATGAATTTTCTTGGAAAATTTGGGAACCCATTTCGAGTAGTGCGCAAACATTCCCATAACTCGGCGAAGAGAAGCACTTGAATTGGGAATAGGAAGCTCTAGGAGGGGTTTCAATCTGTCGGGATCAGGTTTGATAGTTTGTTTCGTTATGGAATATCCAAGAATGTTGATTTTATCCAAATGAAATTTAGATTTTTCTTTATTCAGTGTCAAATTGTACTTTTCAGCAATCTTCAGAAAACTTTGAAGGTTCAGGTCATGTTGTTCTCTATTCATTCCACAGATAGTGACATAGTCCAAATAGGCAAAAGTATCTTTCAAACCTTCTTCTTGTATAATATTACTGATCGTTCTCTGAAAACAGGCAACTCCATTTGTTACTCCGAACGGAATCCTTCGGAACTGATATAAATTTCCGCAAGCTTCAAATGCTGTATAGACTTTCTCACTGTCCCTGATTGGTATCTGATGATATGCACTGCGGAGATCAATCGTACTGAATAATTCGTATTTGGAAACTTGCATTATTATATCTTCTATTCGAGGAAGAGGAAAGGCATCCAATAAGGTGAATTTATTGATAGTTTGAGAGTAATCAATTACCAAACGCTTCTTATGATTTTCATTTCTAGTAACCAGAACTTGAGCACGCCATGGAGAATTACTTGGTTCTATTATGCTTTCAGTCAAAAGTCGGCTTATTTCTTCTTGAATAAAATCAGAATCGGTAGTTGTATATCGACGTGATTTAATAGCAACTGGTTTACAATCAGGTGTGAGATTTGAAAATAAAGGGAAGGGATCAACCTTTGCTAATGCCAGACTACATATATTAAGAAAAGGTCTTGGCCCACCAAAGGAAACCTGAATGCCACAGTGTTCTTTGAGTATGTCATGTCCAATAATCATATCAACACATAGTTCATCAAGCACTAATAGTCTGACATTCATCTATTCGTGTTCTGCGATGGTGAGATTCACAACACAATATCCTACCACCTGAGAGACCAATGAAGTTGAGGCCATAGCTACATTACCCAAATACGGAAATATTTGAATTTTTCGAGATTTTATTATTCGACTAGATAAATAACTGTCAGAGCTCCCTGTATCTATTAATGCATCTGTCATGATTCCATTGATGTCAACTTGAAGTATGGCTTTTGATAAACAAACTGGTGATCCAGCAGAAAGTGTTGCGAGAATAGTGGCAGATATTTGTTTGGTTGAATTGGCTGTTGACTTTTTGGGATAGTTTCGGGCTCTACACACTTTCGTGAAATGCCCCTTCTTGTCACACCGATAGCATATGGAGTTTTTAGCAGGACAGATATTACGAGGATGCCTATCTAGTCCACAAAAGAAGCATTTTGATGTTATAGCAGATGAAGTACTAGCTGGTTCTGTATACTGTTGTAATTGATCTTCAGCATTATCAAGTTGAGCAACAACTGCATTGATGACTCCTTGGGATGTATATGATTCAGAATGATATTGAGCCATTTCCAGTGCCCTTGCCTTGTCAAATGCACTTTGTAAGGTGAGAGTATTATTCTCCAGTAAACGTTGTCTGATGTGAGATGAATTGAGGCCACTGATAAAAGAATCTCTGATGAAATCATCTCTGTTATCTTCAGCAGATACAGATTTAAAGTTGCAATCCTTGCTCATTTGCTTGAGTATCTGCAAATATTGGTCGATAGTCTCGCCGGCTTGTTGTCTTCTAGTAGCAAGAGAGTGTCTGGCAAAAATTTCATTTCTTGGTTTGACATATAGTTTTTCTAGAGTTTCTATTGCTTTTTCGTAGGTTGAACATTCACTTATGTATGCGTATATATTTGGACTGATATAATTGATTAAAAGATTCAATTTGTCACTATCTTCTTTGGCTTTTGCGGCTGTGATGAAGTTGCCAAAAGATCGCATCCAATGTTTCCATTGTTGAGCAGCTATACTTGCAGAGGGTTCTACTTCTAATCGTTCAGGTTTCAGAAGTTTATCCATAACGAAATACGTTGATTAAATTGTAGAGAAAAACCTTAGTTTATTAGGCTTTAATCAACGTATTTGTCAACTTAACAATGACAGTAAAATCAACAAATTAATACAGAGTATCCTAGATGGAAATAATCCATTTTATATAACAGTAAGTAAAAATATAGAGATTGATGGTAAATTTATGCACATTCACTTTCCCAATCACAGAAATGTCATTTGTAATCTTCATGTCTAAAAAATATACCTATATTTTATTTTTCATTTCAGTAAACTACCAAATGAAAATTCCAGTGATGAAAGATTATTGAATCAAAAGAATAGAGTACTTACTGATCGTATAAAGTTTTTGACAAACAAACTGAAGACTGTTCAAAAATCAAATAGAAGAAAAAATATTAAAATTGAAACATTGTCACAAATTATTAAAAAGATGAACAAGAAATTCTCTTTATCTGAAGAAGCAAACCTGGCACTGGAAGCATCTGCCGGAGGTATTCCATCTTCTCTCATAAGGAGAATAGTTGTAAATTCCAACATGAAAGGAAAAAAATTGACAAAACAGAAGTTTCCTCCAGAATTGAGAAGTTTTGCCATGACTCTGCAGTTTTATAGTGCTAAGGCATATAAATATGTAAGGGAAACATTTCACTTGGCATTACCTCCACCGGCTACCATTAGCAAATGGTTATCTAAAATTGATTGTTCGCCAGGATTTACACAGCCAAGTTTGGAATGTTTGAAAATCAAGTCTGAAGAATTCACGAAGAGGTTCAACAAACCATTGTTATGTGCTCTTATGCTTGATGAGATGAGTATCAAAAAAGAACTGGTGCGTGATCGACACAGTCAGAAACTATGGGGATATACCGATATTAGCGCTGAGATTGACCATTCTAATGAACAGGAACTAGCAACAGAAGCTTTGGCATTGATGGTGGTTGCCATCAATGATAACTTCAAGATACCCATTGCCTATTTTTTTACCAATAAATTACCAGGAGAAGAAAAGGCCAATATAGTTTTGGAAGCTCTTAAACAACTATGCCATACTTCCTGCAAGATAATTAGTATCACATGTGATGGACCATCAGTTCATTTCAAAATGATGAAGTCATTAGGCTGTCAAGTATCTGATCCAACAAATATCAAAAACTATTTCATGCATCCTGTCAATCATCATAAAGTATTTGTTGTATTTGACATATGCCATATGTTAAAGCTTGTTAGGAATAATTGGGCAAGAATGGGAGTAATTTTAGATCCAGAGGGAAATGAAATCAAATGTAAGTTTATCGAGCTTTTATTCAAATACCAAGAGGATGAAACGCTCCATTTAGCAAACAAGCTGAAAAATAAACATATAGAGTGGAGATCAGTTAAAATGAAGGTAAATAATATTAGCAATATATTGGGTAGTTAGTGATTGAGATATACCTTTTCAAATTGGTAGTTTTAAAAGTACTGTTTGAAAATCTTCCTAAATCTGATTTACCTTGTACTTTCCTTGAGTTGGTTTTCGATATTAAATATGAATATATTAACTTGTATACAGTATTATTTTCTGTGTTAGTTAGTGAAAATTTAATATTGAGATATGGATTTTCTGTGAAATTGTATTTTATCCAGTATGGCAGCAATCCTATAGAATCCCATATTTTTTTAATGTTCTATTGCTGGATAGAAAAAATGCTCTAGAATAACCTTTTCATTTAATTTTTTAGGTGAATGTTGCTGCACAAACGCTAAGTAATAGAATAGCTGATGCCCTCACATTTATGTCAGACAGTCTGCATGTGGAAGAATTCAAGAATGTGAGCCATACTGTCAGATTTATCAAATATATAGATCAGTTGTTTGACATTCTTAATTCAAGAAATATTTATGCAAAACGTATGAAAATGCCTATGAAGCAAGAGACATGTGATTACTGGAAACCCTTTATAGAAGAAGCTCTCAAGTACCTACAGAATTGTAAAACCAGGGAAGGAATACCTATGTACAAGACGAAGAAAAGGACTCCTATACTTGGATTCATTGTATCAGCTAAATCCATGATCAATATATATGAAACCGAAATAGTGCAAAATAAAAACCTGAATTATCTCCTTACGTACAAGTTCAGCCAGGACCACCTTGAGTTATTCTTCTGTAGCGTGAGGTGCAATTTTAAATTGTTATAATAATCATTTCAAATGTATTTTTTTCATCTTAGATAAGTTCTGCATCACAGCTTTTAACTTTATGCATCCCCTTGACATAAGTATAATATTTTTCAAATATTTTCAGATCAAGAAATGGCTGGGTAAACAATCCGAATTGTCAGCAGTTCAAATATACTTACAGAAGGCTGTTGATGCACCAAACACAAAAAGATTGCCATGGGAATTGCATTGCTCAAGACCAAACAAATGTCTTAACTGTCAATTCAGCAGCAGAAACTGTCACTATCAGTGATATTCAGAAAAACAGAAAATCGGAGGATAAACCGAATAGAGAATTGGAAGATCTTGAATCAAAAATCAGTTTGTTTCCTGAAGAGCTTGGCAAAGCGAAATAGATTTTTGTCGACCAAAATGTATTGGGGATTAAATGCGAGAGAAGCGAACCTTGCTTCAATGAAATGAACGATTTCTGTGAGTGATATTTTTTTAATAACATTCTCCTTATCTAATTTATTTAATGATTTTTTCAAGGAAAACTAGAAAGAATTAAAAAAGTCAGCTATCTGAATGAAAATGCAAATTTTCACTTTCAGATTTTTTCTTTCCTTTTCAGTTAGAGTCTTTTCACAATATCTATCAGATGTAGTTCAATGTCCAGCGTGGCTTGTGCCGGGGAAGTAGTTGTTTTCTGTTAGATATTACAAATAAGTCACATTTTTCATTTTTCAATTTTCATGGAGAATGTTCCCCTTTTCAACATGAATACCTCCCAAGAGGTTATCTTGAACGATGGAAAATAGCGACTAAAGTTTGTCTTTCAGTCGCAGATGATTCCACAAAAGATTTTATGAATTTCCTATTCATATTTTCGAACTAAAACGGAAAATATTGTTGCATATATATCTGGGTTTGTTGTAACAAAATTGGAAAAAAAAATAAAGTGCTTTATATGCCAGAGAGCTTTATATTTGGAAGAATTTGATGAGTTTGATTCAACAATGCAATTTTTGGATTTTAAAAATAAAGGAGGTTTAACATATTGTTCAACAGATGTTAGAAAAATATGTAGTAAAATCGAAAAAAAAAAATTCAATTGACATGGAAATTATGTGGTAATATATTGCCAAGAGAGGATAATTTTATAAAAATTTTGCTTAATGAAGTTTCCAATTTCATGGAAGATCATCAGTTATTCAGATCCTTGGATAATCATGTGTTTGATTATTCAATAGAAGATATGAATCATAAGAAGATTTTAATTGAAAATATAGTAAGAGTTTATGGTTCAATTAGAATTAATAGTATATGTGGTAAAATAACCGAAAGAGTTACTGGTGTGAATATAAGAAAAAAATTTAGTAAATTAATATTATTCAAGAATCTGTAAAATTCGGATGTGCATGTTGAATTAGTTTATACATACTTTATACTTTAAGCAACTATTATTTATTTTTTTTTATTTCCCTCACATACATAGTTCTCTGTTGTGTGTCAGCTAGCTACTTCACTCCATGTTAATAAAACATGCCTTATATTTTATTTTATATACTGATACAGTTAGTACGGTAGTAGTCCGTTGTCATGTTGTTGAAAAAAAAAGAATTGTACTTTTGTCAAATAAACAAGTCTACACAAAAATTACTAATTATTCAATTACGATATTTTATATCCATTTCCAAAAGGTTATGGGCCCAGTTGAATAATTAGGTCGTCATATAACTGCTACCAGTCGTCGATATTTTGTAATATCAGTTCAGTTATGAATATGGAGCAGGGAAGTAACCTCATCAAATTGAGAGGAAAATCCAACTGGGGTATATGGAAGTTTCAAATTAGAATAGTCTTTGCCTCAAAAGGATACTCCGAAGTTGTAGAAAATGATTCAAGGCCTGTCAGAGAAGAAGGTGATGATACTTACGACAGGAGACTGAAAGAATGGACCCAGAAGGATAATAAAGCAAAAGAGTTCATAGTAACTCGAATTGAAGAAGGTCCTATGAGCCATTTATTAACATGCCAATCTGCGAATCAAATGTGGCGAAAGCTGTTATCTGTCTACGAGCAACAGTCCGAAGTTAATTTACATGTCCTACAGCACAAATTCTTTAACTATCAGTATGAGAACCAAGGTGTATCCGTTCACATTTCGAAGTTGGAGGAGATCGTAAATCAGTTGAAACAAGCCGGTGAAAATATTTCAGACCAGATGCTGATAACGAAAGTTTTGATGTCTTTACCACCAGAATTCAAATATTTTATATCTGCCTGGGAGTCTGTACCGTCACAAAATCAGACGCTGAACAACCTCATATCAAGATTACTGATTGAAGAAGAACGATCGAAGACTGAGAAACCGGATATTCAACAAGACTGTGCTCTAGTTTCAAATCAAACCAGAAAGTATTGTGATAGAAAGGGTTCAAGCATTTCCAAGTATCCTCATCAAAGTAAACACCCTTCTGTTGTATGTCACTTCTGTAAGAAGCCCGGACATTTTATAAAGAATTGTTGGCTAAGAAAAGCAAAGGAGAAGAAAGGAAGAGTCGGGGAAGTTAGCAGTACAGATTGGAAAAACGCATTTATAAGTATGGAACAGTATAACATTGAAAATCTGGAAGAAAACTGCTGGTTTCTTGACAGTGGGGCAAGCGAGCACATGACTTTCAATGAAGAATGGTTCTCACATATTAAACCAATTAAGAAATTTGTCAAAATTGGCGATGGAACACTTTTGGAGGCAATCGGAGTTGGAGACATTCAAGTAGTAGCTACTGTCAATTCAACGTCAATTCCCACAGTCTTAAGGAACGTGATGCTTGTTCCAAAGTTGAAATTGAACTTATTTTCTGTTCCTACTGCCCTGGATAAAGGGTTTACCATGGTCGGAGATTCAAAAGTTTGTCGATTTGAAAAGGATGGAAAAATTTTCGCTGAAGCAGAGAGAAGGGACAAAGTTTTCGTCATGAAAATTCAATTAGAAAGTGAGCATGCAAGTATATCTTTGAGCAGCAGAGATTCTTTGGAAATATGGCATGAAAAACTTGCTCATCAGAACTTCAATCATGTCAGAAATGTTTTGAAGAAACATAATATAAAATATAAAGAAACTCAAGATACATTTTGCAAAAAGTGCTTGGAAGGTAAACAGCATCGACTACCGTTTCCATCAAGTATATCTAAAACAACTGAGCCATGTGTCATTCACATGGATCTATGTGGTCCCATGGAAGTGGAGAGTTTGGGCAAATCGAGATATTTCCTTTTAATCAAAGATGATTACTCTCATTACAAACAAGTATTTTTCTTGAAGAATAAGTCAGAGGTCACCGGAAAACTGAAGTTATTTCTAACGACTGCAGAAAAAGATACCGGAAAGAAGGTGAAAATCTTGAGAACAGATAATGGTTCAGAGCAGGTCAATTTTCAAATGAAGAAGCTCCTCGAAAGTCTTGGTATTCGTCATCAGAGATCAGTTTCCTTCACACCAGAGCAAAACGGAAAAATTGAACGAGAAATAAGAACTGTCGTAGAATCTGCCAGAACTATGTTACGAGCTAAAGATTTAGATAAAAAGTTTTGGGCCGAGGCTGTAAATACGGCTGTGTTTGTCCTGAATCGATCTGGAAGTAGCTCAGTGAATGGAAAAAGTCCCTATGAGTTGTGGTTCAATAAACAACCAAAACTTGATAATTTTCATATATTTGGTTCCGAAGTCTATGTTCACGTGCCTAAAGAGAAACGAAAGAAATGGGACTCGAAAAGTCAAAAAGGAATTTTTGTTGGATACGAAGAAAATATAAAAGGTTATAGAGTGTTTTGCTTCGATAAAAATTGCATAACAATAGTTAGAGACGTAATTTTCAAGCCACATCTGAGTTCAGAAGCCCAAACCAACGAAACCACGAATATTCCATCAAATCCAGAGAGTGCTGATTCAGAAGACGAACAAAATTTCCAAAATCAAGAAATATCTGACTCAAGAGGACAAAATTCGGAAAGAGAAAGTGAAGAATGTTTGAATTTAGATGAATCAGATCACAATCACATTAGTGAAAGATATTCACTTAGAAATAGAGAGACAATTAAAAGGCCGGAGAGATTTGGAGTATATGAAACATGTTTGCAGACAACAGATGAAATTTCATATGAACCGTGTGTACAAACTACAGATTTATCAGAAGAAATTTTAACGTATGAAAAAGCAGTCAATGGGAAGGATAGTCCTCAATGGAAAGAAGCGATAAAGAAAGAATTTGAAGCCCTAAATGAAAACAATACTTGGACAGAAGTCAACTTACCAGACAACAAACATCCGATTCAAGCTAAATGGGTTTTCAAAGTGAAATATAATGAAAAAGGAGAAGCTGCAGAGTATAAAGCAAGACTAGTAGCGAGAGGTTTCCAACAGGAAGATGAATTTGATCTTTCTGAAATTTATGCACCTGTCGCCAAATTGTCAAGTCTCAGAATTCTTCTTTCCATAGCTAACCAGTTGAATTTTCCTATTTTTCAAATGGATGTCAAGAGTGCCTTTCTATATGGTGACATCAAAGAAGAGGTATACATGATGATACCCGAGGGTATGCAGTCAGCAGAAGGACGTGTACTAAAATTGAACAAATCATTATATGGTCTGAAGAAATCTCCAAGATACTGGAATGAAAAATTCAATAACTTTATGGAAAACCAAAAGTTTCACAGATCGAAGGCCGATTATTGTTTATATTACAAAACAAATCAGAATGATATTCTATGTATCCTCCTATATGTCGACGATCTGATTATCTTTGGAAATGATTTGATAGATGTCAAAAATTTTCAAACGTCATTGAAAAATACTTTCAGAATGAAAGATTTGGGTCGAGTTTCTAATTATCTTGGAATAAATATAACGCAGAAAGAAGATCATCTAGAAATAAACCAAACAAGGTACCTCGAGAGTATTCTTCAACGTTTTGATATGGCTGACTGTAAACCAGTTTCCACTCCACTGGACCCAAACATGAAAATCTCTTCAGAACGAATAGAAGATAGAGAATTAGAAAGAAAATGTAGGCAATTAATTGGATGCCTCATGTATGCGGTTCAAGGTTCCAGGCCTGATTTGTGTGAATCTGTTCATTTTTTGAGCAGATACCAGAGTAAACCAAACTTTGATTTATGGAAAGCGCTGAAAAGGGTCCTCAGATATATAAAAGGGACCATTCAGATGAAGTTGATCTACAAGAGGAATGAGCACATTCCTTTATTAATGGGATATGCTGATGCTGACTGGGCTGGTGACTCTGAAGATAGAAAATCCACTTCAGGGTATTTATTCAAAGTGTTCGGTTGCACCGTATCATGGTCATCGAGAAAGCAGCAAAGTGTCGCATTATCTTCTACAGAGGCAGAGTATATGTCTCTCAGTCAATCAGTTGCTGAAGCATGTTGGATTCGGAATGTTCTACACGAGCTTGGACTAGAAATGAACGAACCTACAATTATCTGGGAAGATAATCAATCTGCAATAAAGGTGTCGAAAAATCTGGAAAATACGAAGAGACTGAAACATGTAGACGTAAAATACCATTTTTTACGAGAAAAAGTTTCTGAAGGAATAATTGATTTGAAGTACATATGTCAATTCCCATGATCAAGTTGCTGACATATTGACGAAACCTTTGGGAAAAACACTTTTTGAGAAACACAGAAGCAGCCTGGGTCTAGCTGAAGTTTAGTTTATGATGTTGCATGGTTTAATTTTTTTTTATTTTATTGAAGGGGGGTATTGAGTACCAATAAAATAAAACATGCCTTATATTTTATTTTATATACTGATACAGTTAGTACGGTAGTAGTCCGTTGTCATGTTGTTAAAAAAAAAAGAATTGTACTTTTGTCAAATAAACAAGTCTACACAAAAATTACTAATTATTCAATTACGATATTTTATATCCATTTCCAAAAAGCTGCTCATTACCTATAAGACAAATATAACCTGACGAGGAATACTTTGTTCCCATGCACGGAGTGCAAGCAACTCCTAAACATAATCTGAAACTCTAAATTGTTTTAAAAAAAGAATCATTAAGAACCACGCTTATATTTAAATGCACTAAAAAAGGATAAAATAATTTTTTTCATGGCTATCAAAAAATTAAGGGTGTGAGTAAAAGCGTGGAGAGCCTTATCATCACTGCAAAATGTATTTTCCTTAATTTTAGGATAACCAGGAAAAATTATTTTATCCTTTTTAGTGCATTTAAATATAGGCGTGGTTCTTAAACATTATTTTTTATTTTCTACTTTTCAGTCTTGTCATATTATCCTGTATTGATCCGCCATACAGGAGCCCGCCTTCTTGAATTTTTTAATTTTGTCAGGAGAATCATATTCTTTGCCCCCGAAAACTCGCAGAGAGTTGGCTATCTGTATTTTACAGAAAATTTCATAGTATCCGTCGAGTTCAGTTCATACCCCTTTGTCGTCACTTTGCAGACTTGCCGAATAACTTTTTTCCCGGGCTTTTTTTCACTAAATGGCAAAGCTTTCGAGCTCGTTTTTTACGAATGAGGGGCTCCCTGATGAGCCACACTAAAATTCAAGAAAAGCTCCATTTTCTACATTCGGGGAAACCAGAAGAAAAACAATATTTTAATTTGTATTGAATATGCATTTTTTGATATACGTAGCATCAAAGATTTATCGACACTCCAAAACATTTTTTTAGAGCCGGCTCTGTCTATCTGGTAACTCCCTGATTTAAAGCGATTCACTAAAATGTATGTGGCATCTCTCTTTGTTTTTATCATTAAAATAGTACATACGATCTCCAGAAGTGGTGCCAACGTAAAATGGTTTATCATGGCGGCCATGGTGAGAGGAGACATTTTTTAGCATTGGGAAGGTGTACCATGCGATATCTACTTTTTTTAAGAGGTCTGTGGCATTGTCTCGGGAACCAAACTAGTGTGCCAAATTTCAGCTCAATCGGACACTATGAGGTGGTCAAAATCAATAGGCAAGATTCCATTACACTAACCGGGACAGGTGAAACTGAATGTTCGTAATAATGATAGCCATCCTCTACAAAAGTTTATGAGGGAGTATTATTATTATTACTGTTCAACGCACCAAATTAGTTTATAATACAACAAACCAGACCCTTTTCTTTAATATTTCAACACTCAGGCTTCTATTACTACCAATAAAGGAGGCACCAATGTCCCGATATGTAGGAGGGAAAAGTCTAACAAATCAAAACTGAAAAAATAAATCTCTGCCGGAACTGGATGAATGATCAATTTACCGAACTGATGCCTAGTGAAGAAGAAGAAAGTAATTTCATTTTTATTTCATACTGAGAGTAATAAAAGAAATAGAGATGCCATGCTTATACCTACACAAAAACTTGTTTTGAAGTGAACATGAACTATCCTTTTCTATACAATTCATCTATACGGGTAGTGAAACTTAATGGACAGTTTTTTTACATTTGGAGTAAGAAGGACCATAATACAAACGAATAATGACAACTTGATTTGAATGAAATGAGCGTGCATACACGAAACTATCCGATTGAATATTGAATACGGACTTAACATGTATAAGGCCCTCGCCTAGTAAACAAAGTTATATTGTCCTCAAGACAGGATGGAAAAGGCATCTCTATATGGTCTTTTAATTACTGTGAGGTAACTCTAGTTAAGTGTAGTGGTGGTAGATTTGTTTTGGTTCTGAAAATTATCAATCCTGGGACGACAGGATCATGCGCAGTTGACGAGAAGTGCGCATAATCCTGACGTCCCAGGCCAGGACTAAAATAATTTTCAGAACCAGAACAGAAGCTGGTGTACTGTGTGTTAGTCAGCGTTGAGATTCCTATTACAATCGTAATATTCCTATTAATTTTGCAAGTGATTTATTACATTTCCATTTTTGAAAGTTCTACTCATCCAGTCATCCGTCCTACGTTCACCCATTATTCTTATCTTCCCTTCTTTTCTAACACCCATGTCAATGATCAAGAAATTGATGGCAACCTCTATAAATTGCTTTCCATTTAAGAGTTTGATGCACCAGGGCACCAGGGCTTCTTATTCTAGTTTAATCAATGGTTGAAAAATGACATTTGTCAAAATCTACCAATAGTAAGTCTAGAATAAGAAGCTCCTGGCATAGAAATTGAACGATCAAACGAACTTACCTGTGAGGTTCGATCGTAATTATGCTAAGCGCCTCGCCCGAACAGATCACTATATGTAGTACTGCCTTTAGTGCTATCTACCACACAACTTTTAAAAATAAAGAAGAAGAATCTCTGCCATGCCCGGCTCCCTTCACGTCGCTGGAGAATCATTAATTTTAAAGGAGCAATATTTTGAAAATGGGTGTGGGATTAATTGTTACTTTTTGGGAGGGTGTGATCTGTTCGGGCGAGGCGCTTAGCATAATTACGATCGAACCTCACAGGTAAGTTCGTTTGATCGTTCAATTATGCCACAGCGCCTCGCCCTCCAGATCACTATATTTAGAGGTTTAAAGAGTAACAAAATATTGCTTATAACCTCTTCCAGGGGACTCATTACTTTCTGTTAGTGGGCTGAACGAAACTTTACTTATAATCATCATTTATTTCTGGGAATATATATCCATTATTTTTGAGTTAAAGAGAAAAAAAAAATTAACGTAAAACTGCTTCAGCAAAATTCAGCCCGCATTCTAATGGTCTGTTGTAAAAACGGGCAAAGACCTGAGAATTTTTTGCCCATCCTGCCGCTCTTCTTATAACATCCCAGCTGACACCTCTCCTAGCTGCCGCTGAGGTTGATGCATGCCTGGTTGAGTGTGCTGTAAATCGTTTTGTGTCTATGCCCGCTTCACTCATCATACACTTTATCCATCTCCCAATGGTGGTCCTGGTTGCTCTGGTGAAGGGTCCTCTGGCCCTAATAAATAGATAAGCGTTGTCGTCTTGTCTTAAAGATGCCGATCTCTCTATGTAGTTCATAATTGTGGTGGCAACACAGTCTCGGGTTCTCTCGGAAAAAAGGTATTTCAATATAGGGTTGAACAGTATTTGTTTTGATCCTGTCTGGTACCTGGATTTGCAACCCCTCTGGATAAAATACTACGTTTTCTATTCTGATTAAATGTATAGTTTGAAGTCTTTGCCCAGTAACCAATGCTAATAGAGTAACAGCCTTTTTAGATAGAAGTAAAAAGGACAGGTCTTCATTATCTGCCAATGTATTAATGTAGTTCAAAAGTAGCTGGGGGTCCCAGGTTACCCTGTATCTCGGTTTTGGTGGTCTCAGCCGTAGGATTCCCTTCAAAAATCTTCTGACTAATACGTCTTTCCCAATATCCCCTGGCAGAATAAGGGAAAGCGCAGACCTATGCTGATTGAAAGTTCCGTATTTGATTGGCTTTACTGCAAACTCACTCTGTAGGAAACTAACTACTTCACTATTGTTTGCATTAAATGGGTCTATGCGTCTTAGTTGACAGAAATTCCACCAGGATTTGAGCGATGAACTGTACTGAATCAGAGTTGCTGGGGCTAACGATTGTAAGGTTGTCTCAATGGACTCTACAGGATATCCCTTCTTTGAGAAGGCTTCCCAGATAACCTGCCTGCCACCAGGGAAAGTGATCTGTGGAGTGGGTGAACCTTCCTGAAAGGGGAAGAAAGCAGGTTAATGTCGGGTTGGATAAACACTGGTGGCGATGACAGAAGTTCTTGGAACCATGGTTTGCGAGGCCCATTGGGGTACTACTACAATTCCCTCTGCCTCGTCTGACCTGATTTTTCTCAGGGTTCGTAATATTAAGGAAAAAGGTGGAAATGCATAAAAAAAATATTTATTCCATGAAAGAGTGAATGCATCAACCGCGGCTGCATCTGGATCTCTGTTCCAAGACACATAGGTTGTACATTTTGCATTCGCTCTAGAAGCGAACAAGTCAATGGTGGGTTCACCTAAGTGATCTACGATATCTTTAAACACACCATAATTCAATTCCCATTCGGTCTCCAATGAAAGGATTCGCGAGCTTTTGTCGGCTTTGTTATCTTTAGAAGGTATATAGGAAGCGTATAGCCACAAATTTCGTTCTTCGCACCATTTCCATATGAGCCTTGCTAGGTTATTCAACTCCGCATGGATAATGCTTCCCATTCGATTAATATAGGAAGCTGCAGTTGTGTTGTCGACTCTAAGCAAGATATTGTCTGAATGCAAATCTTTAGCAAAGCATTTCAAGGCATAAAATATAGCTAGCAACTCTAAGTAATTTATATGTTTTGCCTTCATTGATGCTTCCCACCAGCCATGTGTGCTTTGTCCCTGACAGTATGCCCCCCACCCTGTCGTAGAGGAATCAGAGTAAATTTCGAGTATGAAGCTGTCTGATCTAATGTTGTTTCTGCAGCACAAAACATTGTTTTCCCACCAACGAAGGTCTTCGTGAACCTCCTGAGGGATACACATAGATTTATTATAATTTTGGCTGTGTTTCTTTAACGCTAGATGCTTTGCCCTCTCCAACCTTCTAGTATAAAGCTTCCCGTACTTATACACAGGCCAGGCAGCCACTAAATTTCCTATGAATTGTGAAAACTTTCTAATTTGTATAAGTCTGGTATTTTTCAACAATAATAACCAGCTTAATATTTTTCGTTTTTTCGCGTCTGTCAAATCAATAGTCATGTCAGAGGAATCAAAATTGAACCCTAAAAAAGTACATTTTTGTTGAGGTTTTAGATTACTTTTTTCGGAGTTAATAATAAATCCGAGACATTGCAGGTGATCAACAACAATGCTGGTTGCAGATTGACAACTTTCTAGGGTCTTACCCATTATCCAGAAATCGTCTAAATATGCAACACATGTAATACCCATACTGCGGAACAATGTCAACACTGGCTTCAAGAGCTTGGTGAATAATGAAGGGGCCGTCGATAAACCGAACGGAACGCAATTAAAGACATATATAGTCTTTTCCACCTGAAAGCCTAGGTATTTCCTGAATTTCCTACAAACAGGGATCAGGAAATATGCATCCTTAAGGTCAATGGTCGTCATGAAACAGTTTTGTAGCATTAATTTCATGACAAGCCTCGTATCTTCCACCTTAAAATGAGGAGGTGACAAAAATGTATTCAAATTTTTTAAATTCAATGTGAACCTTTTTCCCCCATTTGGTTTGTTTACCAAGAAAAACGATGATAAGAACTGGCTGGCACTTGGCCTTGATCTAGATCTAGAAATAGCACCTAATTTCCTTAATTTATCTATTTCTCTAAGAACTTCAGGTGTAATTTTTTGATTATGATTTATCTTCATCTGCTTTGGCCTCTTGATAAAAGGGATTCTATATCCCTTAGTTATATCAATTTGTTCCTGCCTAATGTTGGGAATGTTTTTCCATTCATCAACAAACTTGCCTAAGCGTCCAGCTATTTTACTTACCGTATTCAATATCGATGGTGTCTTCTCTGCCTTTGCTGAGGGATAGGCCTTTGTTGCCGAGGATCCCTCCTGTGATGTCCTGGCAGGCCCCTGGAGTTTAAAGCTTTTTTAAATCGTTCCTGGTTATATTGTTTTCTAGGACCATTGTTGTATTGTGGCCTAACATCCCTGCTTGCCTGTTCTAGGGCTTTCGCTGCTTTTATAGTTTCGCTCAGATTGTTACCATATAATAACTGACCCACTGGCAAATTAGTGGTTATTCCCTTTATATTTTGTTTGAAATGAGGGGCTAATACTGCTCTTCGTGACATAGACATTCGATAATGCAGGTCAGATAACATTTTTGCAGAATCACTCAAAGGTGCTATAATATCCTGCTTCAACTTTTTATCAAGAGAAGTGTTGTTTATCAAAACATTTAAAGATGTGCCCAGGGCTGCAATAGCTTTTCCCAGTTGGTTCTGTCTTACTATTTGGAATTTGTCCTTCTGAATAATAGAGTCAGGCAGTGCCGATAAAAACTCTGCATTGAGTTCAGGGGCTCCTAGTTCAACTAGGTTTGATGGAAAATTATATTTCAGCAGTAACTCAGCTCTTTTGTCTTTTTTAAGACCCCCACTGAGAATGGTCTCCCATCTGTTTTTCAAAATAGTATGTAACTCAAATACTTCAGTGTTCTCCTTGTCTTCTTCAAGGATTTGTAAGATGTTTTCATCTAATATCTCGTCCTTTTTATCTCCTTCCACTGGGGTTGCTTGTTCCCCCTGAGTTTTCAGATTCAGTATCAAGAACACTAGGCTCTCCAATTTGGATGGATATTGGTGAGTCTGCCGTACCTCGGGGGCTACGGGCTTGGGCCAATGGCCTTCTAGGGCTCACATCCCTGGACTGGGACCTAGATCTAGACCGATATTGCATATGTCTAGTCTGGTTTGATACCAGCGAGTCTGCCGTACCTTGGGGGCTACGGACTGGGGCCAAACGCCTTCTAGTACTCGCATTCCTGGATTGGGAGCTGAATCTAGACTGATGTCTAATTTTTTTGAAGCTGTTTGAATGAACTGGCCTTCGGGACTCAGAATCAAGTCGCCCTGAGCTTCCGGATGAATGGCCTCGTCTGGGACTATCATGACTATGACAGCAACGACCTGCAGAGTCTCGTGCAAAATGGCGACCACCCAGCTTATCCTTAAGTAAGGATATTTCTCTTTCCAAGTCTTTTCTTGACCTCTTTTTGTCCCTATTAGGGGATCTCGAACGAGACTTTTTACGTTTTCCCATCTGTATCGCACTTTTTTAATCCCTGAAACTAAAAGACCCTGTAAAAATAAAATTTTCTATGAATCACGTACGTAGTAGATAACACACAAAAGCATAATGATTCTCCAGCGACGTGAAGGGAGCCGGGCATGGCAGAGATTCTTCTTCTTTATTTTTAAAAGTTGTGTGGTAGATAGCACTAAAGGCAGTACTACATATAGTGATCTGGAGGGCGAGGCACTGTGGCATAATTATAATATATATACTTACTACGTATATATTATAATTTCTAATAAGTATAATAATATATATATATATATATATATATATATATAATAAGTATAATAATAAGTATAATAATAAGTATAAGTAATAAGTATAATAAGTATATATATTATAATTTGTATGGCTCCGGGGCTTAACACTCCTAAATGAAAAACGCCTATAGATATGAGGTAGAAATTGGTAGGATCCATGTACCCTAGAATTCTATTGCCGGCAGTTTTGTCTCTTCCATGAATTCAAATATAAAGTCATCTCACTTATCCCGTCCATAATATAATTCCATATAGTACCCGGAACCCCACCACTGAATATATCTGCTTCCACTGTTCGTTGATTTCTGATTCCATTTTGCATTGCTCTTTCGTTTTATCGTATTCGTATGTTGATTATGTTGAATATGTAAATGTTATATACACTTACATGGCTCAAAATCCCTTCGTCAGAAAAACATGAAAGTTTTAATTTGACTTTACCGTCTTTCACAATGGGTTTTGAATCGAGAGTTAAAAATCAACGTCGATCGTCTTGACTAGGCCTGATTTTTCATGTCTAATGCTGAAATTCCTGAAATTTAATTTCTTACTCCTAGATCGACAAAAATGGCCCTAATCGAGTTTTTTGAACTTACCCTTCAAAGCTTCAAATGATCAACCCCTTTAGTATTTTATAACCTTACGTTTTGGAATCTATTACATTTTTTAGTTGGCATTTAGTACAATCTGACAATGTTAAAAAATCCCAATTCCCGACCCGACTGTTACTTGTTAGTGTGTTGTGTGTTCAGTGTGTTGTGTAGTCGTTGTTCTGTGATAGGTATGGTGAGTGGTGAGGATTAGGTTAGGAAATTTCGAATTCAAGATTATTTATATTTCTTTTAAACATTGACCAAATCAGCCTCAAATCAAAATGCCAGGAAGACGTACTAAATTTCCAGTACTGAAGTTAGCGGAATTTCTTAATGAACGTTTCCCAAATGTAACTTTTCATGAATTGAAAAATCTTAAAAGTAATGACGAGATAATCAGACTCTTCTTTGTTCATTTTTTCTATAGATACTTGCAAAAGCCGCACAGAAATTTATAAGGTTCTTCATCGTGATACGGGCAATATTAGCGAACTTTTGAATTGTAAATCAGACTATCAAACAACCGGAAAAACTCCTCAAGTTTTAAACAAGTTTAAGATAGAATTAAAAGTTTTTAATGAAATTATTTCACAAAATAGAATCTCTTTGGAAACCATTTTATCAGATAGCTATTACTCAGCAAATTCAATTTATTCGAAACTTTGTGAGCTATTGTATTTAAAAGTAACTGAGAAAAACCGCAGAATAATTTATTGTTTTGTAAAGAGGAACATTGGACGTTTTGGCCTTGAAAATGTTTTGGACTCTCCAAATAACATCCAAATTGAAAGTCAAAGTTTGCCTACTCAGTTCGACTGCAATCTCTCAACAATTTGCGAAACTGATAGATCCGTACAGGCATCCTTTAAGTTTTCACATTCAACTCCTAATGCTCATGAGGATAATCCAACATGTTTGTCATCTTCGAATAGTAAAAGAACATCGTTCGGTTCAACTTCCTCCTTCCATAATCAGGAAATTTCTTTGGATACTCCTTTGCGGATCAAAGAAATAAGCTCTGATTTCCATACACTATCTCCTGATTTGAATATTAAAAGTAAAACAGATTTCCATGAAATGATGCCAGTTGGTACTACAAACATCCGAGATCCTAAATCTTTACCAACAACTCACAAGAACTGCAAATACCAAGAGGGAGTTTTTTTCTTAACAGAGAGAATTTTCAGTCATTTGTCAAGATAAGAAATTAGTTTCACAAAATTATGCTTTCATTCTTAATAAAAAAATTTTACCAGTTAATAACACCGGTAAATTGTATTTTAAAACTAATCGGTACTCGAAGAAAAATGATTCCATCAAAGTATAAAAAAATTATTCTCATTATAAGTAATATTTCAAATAGTAATTTACCAGAACACAAAGTTAAAGTTTATAGTACAGGTCGAGATTTCAATCACTTAAATAAGTTAGCTACACAACTAAGGGGAGTTGAACGAAAGATGGTAAAAAAGGAAATGTTGAATGTGAAAGCTTTAGAACAGCGACAAAATGATATTTTGAATTTGAATCAGCAGTTTACAGGAAAGTGCGTTCAGAAGCCTTTGCCAAAAATGATCAGGATGAGGATGATATTTTTGACATCAAAATGCAAAGGGATCATCCTAATTATATTCAGTTCGTGGGAATACCGCTACATATATATCTTTACAGTACTGAACAACTTGCACTGTTATCATCAAACAGAACTGCTATATTACATCTTGATGCCACAGGAAGTATAGTACGTCGGCCTGGTAATACTGGTAATGAAGTGTATTATTATTCTGGGGTTATTCAAATAATTCAATCAAACAGGCTCTGTCCTGTGCTAGAAATGATTTCGAGTGAACATGATGCTGGCAGCATAGGTGCATGGCTTTTGAAGTATCGCTCGTTTTGTATGACCCAGAATAAGAAATGGCCAGTTTTTCAAAAAGTTGTATCAGATTTTAGTTTTGCTATTCTAAATGCCGTTTCAATATCATTCAATAGTCTTGATTTGAAAGAATATATCAATATGACATTTGAACATGTACATAATAATTGTGAATTTCCCGCAAATAAAATTCAGCTGCACATATGCTGTTCGCATATGTTCAAATTGATGGCACGAGACATAAATATTTATTATCAAGATCAGAAAGTTATTACCCATTTGAAGGAGATTGTAGCCTCAGCATTTAATATAAATGATTGGGAAGTTTTTTGTGCTTGGTTTAAGAATCTTTATGTCGTAACCAATTCTAAATATAAAACTGAAACTTTTAAAAATTCTTTTAATAATCTATTGAGACTATCTTGTTCTGCTGATAACTTCAATGATGATGATCCCCTCAACGCAGAATTTGAAATTGAATTTGATAAAAATATACGTGGAACCTTTGAAAAAACATCTTTTTGCAAATATTTGAAACAACTTGTACTCACTTCTAAATTAAATTCTGATGATAAATATCCTAAAAATGAGTATCAACAGTTTGATTTTTTTCAACACTTATTAAAACAATATATGCCCTTTGCTCCCCTTTGGAGTGGCATTCTCTTAAAGAATAAAGAGCGATTAAGTAATGCACCAGTTGAAAGATGGTTTGGTATAGTTAAAAACATAATTGCCAAAAAAGTAATGCGTCAAAAAAACAGCAGGTTAGTCAGGAAACTCAGGAAATATATTTTATTTATTGTCAAAGAAACTGCTTGCAATATTCCTAGAACCAAATGCTGTAAAGTTCCAGTCCAGAAAGGACAAGATCACGGCCTTGCTTCACAAGAAATCTGGGAAAAGAAAGATAAAGTGTTTCATAATAATTTTTCAGGAATATCATTGAAACGAGCTCTAGAGATTTCCCAATCATTATTGGCCACCAATCAACAGCAAACTGACCCAGATTTATGTAACTACTGTGGGAGGGGGAAATTGGAATTTGAGGCTGATTGGGTACAATGTGATGAATGTGATGGATGGGTACATTTAGTGAGTATTGAAAACTTAGATACAACTTTGAGTGGTGATTTTTTCTGTAAGTTTTGCAATATTGATATGAAACCTGAACCTCTCATAAAGAGTAACGATTCAGGTGCATTTACGTTCCTTTTTTGACAAAAATTACAGGAAATCTGACCAGGACTTAATTCAACTAGAGAAAAACACTAGAGATCAGAGACTCTCCCAGACATGGTTTGAGGAAAGACGTATTCGTGTGACTGCATCCAATTTTGGTAAAATTTGTAATAGTAAGAGTAACAAAAGTTTATTCAATATATTTAAATCAATAAATAATACATCATATTTTGAATCTAATGCAATTAAACACGGAATAGAAAATGAGAAAACTGCCATTTCTGATTATGAAAACCACACTCATATGAAGTGTACTAATTCAGGTTTAAACATTCATACAACTTTTCAATTTATTGCTGGGTCTCCTGATGGATTAGTGTCAACTGATGGCCTAATTGAGGTAAAATGTCCCTATTCATGTAGAACTGTAAGTCCTATTGAAGCTTGCTCTCAAGGGCTAATCAAATATTACAATAAAAGTACAGGTAGTCTTTCGAAAACTCATATTTATTATTATCAGATTCAAGGTCTTCTTGAAATCACTGGTAGGGACTGGCGTGATTTTGTAATATGGACCTTCAAAGGGCTGAAAATTGAACGAATTTATAGAGATAACTTGTGCTGGATTCAAATGCTTCCAAAATTGAAAAGGTTCTTTTATTTCATTATGTTGCCTAGCCTTTCGGGAGCACAAACTACACCTAATTTCATTAAATTGAAATCAGAAAAAGATCTTACAATTCTACCAAATGGTTTAATTTCTGATTCAAATTATTATAAAGACATTGGAAAGAGGTACAACATATCATATTTTAATGCTTTTAATTTTAGTTCGAAAATATGAATAGGAAATTCATAAAATCTATTGTGGAATCATCTGCGACTGAAAGACAAACTTTAGTCGCTATTTTCCATCGTTCAAGATAACCTCTTGGGAGGTATTCATGTTGAAAAGGGGAACATTCTCCATGAAAATTGAAAAATGAAAAATGTGATTCATTTGTAATATCTAACAGAAAACAACTACTTCCCCGGCACAAGCCACGCTGGACATTGAACTACATCTGATAGATATTGTGAAAAGACTCTAACTGAAAAGGAAAGAAAAAATCTGAAAGTGAAAATTTGCATTTTCATTCAGATAGCTGACTTTTTAAATTCTTTAAGAAGAAGAATTCTTAAGAAGAAGAATTCTTAAAGAATTTAAAAAGTCAGCTATCTGAATGAAAATGCAAATTTTCACTTTCAGATTTTTTCTTTCCTTTTCAGTTAGAGTCTTTTCACAATATCTATCAGATGTAGTTCAATGTCCAGCGTGGCTTGTGCCGGGGAAGTAGTTGTTTTCTGTTAGATATTACAAATGAATCACATTTTTCATTTTTCAATTTTCATGGAGAATGTTCCCCTTAATGCTTTTAGTTGTGACGTTAAAGAGATTACTAATGAAGAATTTGAAATATTATCGGGAAATTCGTGGTTGACCAATTTTATGGTAGATATATGCTTAAATATTTTCAATTCCGATTCGACATTCCAAATTGTTACAACTATGCTTAGTACCCGAGTTTTTCTGTATGGTAATGGAGAAGAACACCCTTCAATTATTAACTTTCAGTTTGAAAAAGATCTCATAGTATTTCCTATTCTTCAGAATTTTTCAGATGTAAATGACCGCCCTAAATCTCATCACTACTGCTTAGCGATTATGGATGTCGCAAATAAAAAATTTATTTTTTGAATCCAATGGGGAGTACTCAAAATGAAACAAATAGATACCTCAATAACTTTTTGAGATTTTTAGATTATTATAATAAAAATCATCATTGTAACATAGATATATTTAATTGGGTAATTGAAGTCAATAAACATCAACGACAACTGGATTCATATAACTGTGGAGTAACTATTTATTATATATTTTTTCAATAAAATTGTAATTGGGGAAAGTTTAAGTAATTCTATTGATATCAATAATTATAGGCGGAGTTTGAGGGATATTATTATTCAGTCATCTGATGATGTCTCAGAAATGTCTGTTTTGTGGAATTGAAGTTAGTATGACATCGCTTAGGGTCAACTGTAGTAGTTGTCATAGGATCAGTCACGTGAAGTGTGTCAAGGTTTCTTACTTGTGTTTGAGTTCATCTGAATACACATTTGGTATCTGTTCATTGTGTTCTGAATATTAATTGATATGTACTTTTTCACTTTTGATTTTTACAGTATTATTATTTTATTTTTGAAGAGTTTATATGTGTGTTAAGTTACAGGTGATGCTGCAGTGATTGCCCTAAATATGTTATATTATTTTTGAATATCAGTTATTGTGTTATTTTTGGAAGAATATTTATTTATTTATTTCGTTATTTTTTTTAAGGATATTTATTTATTCTCCAGCATGGCGATAGTCGGTTAGAGCTCGATGTAGGTACAAGAGATTTTTTCTCAAATACTTTATATAGGATCAATAGCAGGCCTCATGCCTTGTTGAAAAGCAAGTCTATTGTGAGTTGTCTAGATGCCAATCTCGTCTGGTGCTAACTTGGAGTGCACACCGACTACCCGAAGTGGTGCTGTAGGTTTTCCGGGTTTTCCTACAGCTGAAAAGTGAATACGCCACCAAAAATCCCCGGAGCGCCACGGTAAATAATAATAATATCCGTCCTCTACCCGCACAGGCTATGCCTTTGGGTACACTCTACGAGTGTTTACGAGGGAGTATTATTATTATTGTTAATGAAGAATTTTATTTCGTTATTTTTTTAAGGATATTTATTTATCCAGTTATTTTTTGAAGAATGATTTTATTTTCTTATTTATTGAAGAATGTTATTTATTTTTATTTTTTCAAATATTCCTTCATTTCAAGATTTACATTCCTGGAACGTCTTGCCACTATCTATTATTTGATTTTATTTTTCTCAGTTCTAGGAGCAATTAAGATTATGTTATTATCGTTTTATTTTTCCTGAAACTCTATCCATTCATGACATTCCCATTTTCATTCTATTTCTACCTACCGTTTTATATTTTACATTCCACTTTGTCTTCTTTCATTCCACTTCCTCTTCTTTCATTCTATTTATTCAATCCCTTCTTTCCCTGGTGAGAGAGACCCATACCTCCTCGTGGTTCTTACTGGGCAACGGTAATCTTCAATGGAAATTTTTTTCCATTGCAGATTAGCGGCAGAATAGGGGGTACCGTTTCATTATCTCTGTTATTTTTTTTATAAAGTCGTTTTAATGTAAATGCGAGGCATTGGATCGCAGAAAAGTTGACATTTTACTGACTGATGACTCCTATTGATTTGAGACTATAGGTGCATTCAGTGGATCACAGTGATTATTTTGGCACAACGAGTTTATTTTTTAGTTTTTGTTTCATCTAGTATTAACCGAGTTATTAGCAAAAATATGTTAAAAATGACTGATCCGGTCTCCCCTACGGCGCTCCAAATTGTTTCGAAGGTACGTGCGCATTCTATAGGTCGTTCCAAACGTTTCTGTGAAAAAAGTTTTTTGGTTCGTCAAATATTAACCGAGATAACTTCAGATATAAAACCGTGGATGACACTTCGCGCCGGAAATAAATGATCTGAGCAAATAGTGACATTCTATGGAACACCAGGATCATTTTGGTGTAATTTTTTCTTCTATTCGTCCAGTATTTACCGAGATATTGACAAATAAAAATCAGAAATTACAGTTTTTATTCCCTCCTGTCTCTCCAAAGGCGCTCCAAATTGATTCGACTCCGTGAGTTCATTCTATGGAATACCAGGATTATCTCGGTGTCGAAATTTTTTTGGTTCGTCCAGTATTAACCGAGTTATTAGCAAAAATATGTTAAAAATTACAGATCCGGTCTCCCCTACGGCGCTCCAAATTGTCTCGAAGGTACGTGCGCCTTCTATAGGTCGTTCCAAACGTTTCTGTGAAAAAAGTTTTTTGGTTCGTCAAATATTAACCGAGATAACTTCAACGGGCCTGCATATTTTTCATCGTGACAGTCGAATGACAAAATGATAAAAAATATTAATTTCCAAACATTTTTTTTTGTTGTAGAATTCCCCAGACCAATGAGCAAGGAATTATTTTGAAATTGCACCTATCTAGACATGAAATATACCTGCATATATTTCATCGTGAAAGTCGAATGCGAAAATGATTAAAAAAATGAATTTCCAAAAATTATTTTTTTTAGTGTAGAATTCCCAGACCAATTCGAAAAGAATTATTTTTATACTTTTATCCACACATGAAATGTCAGGTATCCAATAATGATTCATAGTGACATTCAAGAAATAATGACTCACTGCTCTGAATTCTACTTTTTATTTATCTCAAAAACAGTGGGTTCAACTTTCAAATTATATTAGCAGCTAGCTCAATTTCGTAAGATTTTGCCAAAAGAAAATGATCGCGTCCGACACTGGTTGTTCGGAAATGTTCGGAAATTTTAGCAGCTAGCTCTGGCAGCCAACTTCACATTCCTAGATTACCAGCGCTTCGACGTTTCCTCTCTTTAGAGAAACGTTTTACTTTAGATTCAGTCCTGTACAGAAAATACTGTTCATTTATGCAAAATTATATATGTAATGACTAGGTACATGAGTTTAGTTTCCAAAACAAATGACAACTCATACTATCTTCCGCACCACCCAATATTCAAAAATGATACATTACGAGTGGTGTATGATGCATCTTCTAAAGATTCAAATAATATATCTTTGAATGATACTCTTTTGACAGGCGCAAAATTACAGTCAGATATATCTATCCTGTTATTGAACTTCAGATTGGGACCGATAGTTATGACCGCAGATATTAAATCCATGTTCACACAAATCCTGATTCAACCAAAACATAGAGATTTTTTAAGAACCCTGTGGAGGTTTACTACTAATGAACCTTTAAAGCAGTATACACTTAATAGAGTTCCCTTTGGACTCAATTGCTCACCATTTTTAGCTATTAGAACTCTTATTCACTTGGCAAATAATTTTCCATTAGCCTCTAGGGCCCTTTTGACTTGCACATATGTCGACGACATTTGTATGTCCTGTTCGAATTTGTCTGAAGCTTTCATGTTACAAAGTCAATTGATTTCTCTACTCCGAACAGCTGGTTTTGAGTTAAGAAAATGGACATCAAACTATCTAGAGCTTATTTCACATTTACCGTCAGATCACGTGAATCAAAATTCTTTAACTTTTGATAAAGATTCTGGTGTAAAAATTTTGGGTTTAAAATTGTCTTCTGTAACTGATTGTGGTTCCCATCGATAAGGCATGTACAAAGCGGAATATATTATCGGAACTTGCCCTCATTTATGATCCTGTAGGGTATTTATGTCCTGTTTCATTGATTGCAAAACTATTGATTCAGAGCTTATAGATTCTCAAATTGAAGTGGGACGAAACCCCTTCTAAAGAAATCATTAAGAAATGGAACATATTCAAATCCCAACTTCTGAACATTTCAACTATAAAAATACCTACATATGTTTTTGCTAGTGTCTCACAAACAGTGGATTTGTGTGGATTTTGTGATGGTTCGCTCAAAGTGTATGCAGCTTGTATATATGCTCGCGTTATCCTTCCCGACAATACTATCAAAATTTCATTAATATATGCCAAATCCAAGGTTGCTCCTTTAAAACAGCTTTCAATCACTCGTATTGAACTGTGTGCTGCACTTCTTCTTTCTAAATGTATTGCATTCATCATAAAAACTTATGAAAATAATATACAAATTGAAAATATATATACTTTCTCAGGTAGTATATACTTTCTCAGGTAGTACAGTCGTACTTCATTGGTTAAATTCTTCTGCTCATAAATGGAAGCTTTTTGTAGCAAATCGCATATCAGTTATTAAAGAAAGACTGCCATCGGCTCATTGGTACTACATCCAATCAAAACTGAATATTTCTGATTGTGCTAGTCGTGGTTTGTACCCTAATCAATTCTTAGAGCTCAATGAATGGTGGCAAGGGCCAAGTTGGTTATACTAAGGCCTGTTACTCAAATCCACGATCTTCAGCCGAGTTCAGCTGATGTAGTTGAAGAGGTTAGAAAAGTGGCATTGTCCACTTTTGTTGAACATAATTTTTTTTGATGATCTCATTGAAAAACACTCCTTTTTAGAAAAAATAAAAAGAGTAATTGCTTATGTTTCCCGCTACAAGTGACATTCAACGTACTACAGTGACGTGCAAGTGATATCAAAGGCACAATACAAATGAATGTTTCTTTGTTACCAAAATAGAACATCGCAGAACTGCCCAGTTATGTTATGTGCTTGCTGGGTATATTGTTTTATTAATCATTTATTTGTTATACTAGAGTTTGATTTTAAGGAACCAGCTTTGTCAATGGGAAAACTTTTTTTGACAATAAAGTGTATATCTCATTGCATACCGTGTTCTTGTGAAAAAGTATATATCTCGAAACCACGAAAAGATCCCTTGCAACAAGGCTAAAAGAATATTGGAGAAACTGTAGATTAGGCCAAACGGACAAATCGGCAGTAGCGGAACACGCACGAACATACTTTTTGAAGACGCAAAACTTCTTGCCTCAGACCAGGGTTATCATAGTCGACCGAATCTGGAACCCCAATCTTAAAAATGCAAGGGAAAGAACAATTAAAAACCATTTAATGACGGCAGGTACAGACATGTTATCTGGAACCCCATTCGTAAAAGTGCAAAGGAAAGAACAATTAAAAACCATTTAATGACGTCAGGTACAGACATGTTATCAAAGAACAATGCGGTTACAAGTATAGTTGCGAATAAACAAGAATGTATATTAGATCTGCTGATCTGAATGTTTCCCAATTTAGGGAGGCAGTCAAAAGATTCCTATCCGATAGACCCTATTATATAGTTTGCAGGAATATTTCAATGATAATTTTTAGCTGAATTATAATTGTTATTGTCTATTTTATATCTGTGAAATTGTCAAGCTATGTGCACGTATCAATATAATTAAATGAAGCAAAGTTTGTATTTATATATATTTATGATTTACCATTTTTAATATTATTTAAGACAACTATTTAAACTTTGTCAACAAGACCCTGTCTTATGATAATAAAGCATATTTATTATTATTATTATTAACAAACAATAATTAATGAGCCAGACTACCTCTGCGGCAACATATTTACTATTTCACTAACTTTGAAAGTAGTTAGTAATTGTGTTTATCGTAAAATAAATAAAAGTTGAAAGTAACACATCTTCATTTTTGAAAAGTATGGTCGACGGAAAAGTTCTGTAACAAACTCGTAAATTGAAATGGCGATTAGCAATCCCCAACATTAATCGCCCTTATTAATACACTTGTTCATTACATAACTATTGATGTATTTTAATTATACCAGTGTATTTCAATCAGTGAATCTATTGTAAAATGGGGGTATAATAAATGAATAAATTTATTATTGCTTTGATCAACAGTAAACTCGAAGCAGATATGGGCGCTGATGAGTCCTTAAAGTTAGCGAAACGTGAACTATATGGTCAGTTGGGGCCGGAATGGTCAACATGGGGAATACTTGTTATATCATGTACTCTCTTTCATGTACTGGCGTTAGTGAACTGGTTGCTGTCTGATAATGAACACTTCGAGCATTGCCAAGATTCAGGTGAGTCAATTCTCAATACTCGTTAGTTGCTAGTTTGATTTTGAAGTATGGATGTGCCCCAAAATGCCATATTCTTCGTTTTCACCGAATTCACCATCCAATCACCTTCGACTACAGTATTAACAATTTGATCCTTCATTCTGCAATCGAAACTAAAGATCTAGTTGTGATTCTAGACTCCACACTTAGCTACAAATCCCATATCCTTGAACAACCTTCAAATCTTTAGCATCAGTCCCTCACTTCAAAAACCATATTCTAGACCTGGCTATTTAATATTTAATATTCAATAATCAACATCTACAGCTCGTGCTCTTTCTTGGGTTTAGTATTAGTGTTACTGGGCCTGTACGAACCAGATTGATTACTTTGTTACATATGTGCATTTTTCTCTTATTAGTTGATTTGCATGCAATCTTACATTATCGTAACTGTACTGATCACATAATTTACCTTAGGACTACTATATTCTATGGTATTGACTACTATTATCTACTACTGCAATACTTCTACCTGAATTGGGCTGGCCCCGTTCAAATAAATAAATAAATGTAGATAAATTTAAAAAAAGTTCAAGCTTCGGCTCAAGGTATAGATATGAAATGTTCAGTTTATAGCCGGGATAATACCGAGAAGAAGCTAAAACCTTAAAACTGATAAGCAGGTGGACACTCTGTCCTATTCCACAAGCTTTGCTTATTGATTTTAAGATGAACTTGTAATAGTATTCTCCTTGCATCTGTCGGGGTATTGGGGTCAATTTATGAATAGTACCTGGGCGACAAAGCTTCACCCGGGTTTTTCTTGTAACAGTGATCTTTAGGAGATTATTTAGATACGAATTAAATACTCATTATATATAAGTACCTACATATGAACTGGAGAGCTGAAATAGGTATATACAAGAAGTGCTTGTTCAAAGATATAAGATATTCAACAGTGATTTTAACACTTAAGATTTGAGAATCTACGGAGCCTATTGGTTGGATCCTATTGAATTATTCAAAGAGGTCAATTGACATTATAGATTCTCTAAATAATCAATATTTTATTTGAATCGCTTTAGAAACTTGCGTTCCATCATAAAAACACAAATTGAGCAGTCCTATAAAATGTACCTAGTAAATGTACAGTCATCAATTCACAACGATCCGAAAATTTTCTGGAACTACATTCGCTCAAAAAAATAAAAGTCACGAATTCCTGGTAAAATGAATTACGAAAATGCATTTGCAGAGTTTTAGAGCAGTGTCTACCTCCCTATCAATTTAAATCCTAGTGATCGCCCAGAATCGGTGAATAATAATGACATAATCAATATTAGAAACATTGCGGAAGATGAAGTGAGAGAAGCGATAAAAAAACTAAAGAATAAAATGACATCAGGTTTCGACTCTATACCATCTCTTATAGTGAAAGACTTGTTTTTCAGTGTTAGCTCCTTCCTCTCTGCTTTATCTTAAACCTTTCATTACAAACTACAACTTTTCCTGATGTTTGGAAACTTGCTAGGATTTGCCCTATTTTAAAGAATTGGGATGTTTCCACCGTAACAAATTATAGAGCAATCTCGATAATCTCAAACTTTGCAAAGGCATTTAAAATTGTTTTGTATAAGTACATTCACCTGTCAACTCACCAGAGTTGGGTCGGATACAAGAAAAAAGGATCCGAATACCGGATACGGATAATTTCAATGTATCCGGATACTTTTAAAAAAATTGCGAATACTTTTACCTAAAAATGTACTACAAGTATTCGGATACTTTTTTCGGATACTTTTACGGATACTTTTACTGATACCTACTTTTAGAGTTAGTTAAAATAGTGTTTTAGTGTATACAAGTAAAAATACTAGGCATGAATATCAAAAACAAAAAGTGATAAAAAAAGATTGGAAATATAAGAAACTCAAAAATCTGTTTATATTTATTTTGTAAAAGAACATTTTCAATATTTTATTTTCAGTTATACAGAGTTATTGAAAAGTGGATACAAAAAATTTTCACAAATGAAATTAATAAGGAATGGATAATTGATATGGGAATTATGAAATGGCCACGCACATACGTAGATTCTGATTCAACGAGACTGTAATATATTAATGTTGGCAACACTGACAGTTCAGTGTTGACTACGAACGGGTGTTGAGCAGTCCGTCCGCGTCTGGAAACTACAAAATGTAATTTATCTAAATAAACCTCCATTGAATTCATCCTAGTAATACATGTGTTTTATTAATAACATCCAAGTCTGGATGTAACATGGTGGCAGCGGAAAAGCGCGCTGGCATGGTTTTAAACGAAAGATATTTACGAATATCCGTATTTCGAGGTTAAGATTGTTGGGAACGCGGCAAATGCGGAGAGATCACGTGGTGCGCAGAAAACACTACGACGTCTACGACTAGTTCGGTTTTTGGACAAAAAAAAACTTCAGCCTGATATTGTTCGAAGTGTGTAATACAATTTATAAACTTATAAACTGGAAAAACGATGGCAGATCACTCGAGGCCCCCCGCGGAAATGCATTTCAAAGGTGATATCACTTCAAATTGGAAAATATGGAAACAAAAATTCAACTTGTACCTAAAGGCAACTGGCAAGGAAGGCAAGCCGGATGATATAAAGATTGCAATCTTGCTAAACTTCCTAGGAGATGAAGGATTATTGATATACAATACCTTTGAATACCTTAGCGGCGAAGATAACAACAAACTTGATACAGTGATAAATAAGTTTGATGAATACTGTGAACCTGCTAAAAATCTAGTTTATGAACACTTCAATTTTTTTAAACGCGATCAGGCTTTATTTGAAACTGTTGATCAGTTCGTGACCGCTCTCAAACAGCTTGGTGGGACTTGTGAATTCAAAGAAAAAGACACTTTGATACGTGATAGACTTGTCCTAGGAATTCGAGATTCGCGAATCCAAGAAAAATTGTTGCAATACTCCGATCTAAAATTGTCAGATGCAATCCGAATCTGTCGTTCGATGGAAAGCAGTGTGGCAACTCAAAAGGAAATCTCGAAAGAACATTCTGCGACTGTTTGTGCAGTGAGGGACAGAAGTGGTGGTAGTTTCAGCAAGGGGCCGTCATCCGGATATAATAATGGATACAGTGGATACAGTGTCAGGCAACAAAATGGAGAAAAGAAAGCAGGTATTTCTTGTAATAATTGTGGAAGTAATCATACCGATGGTAAGTGTTTAGCAAAATTTAGAGTTTGCAGTAGATGTAATTTGAAAGGATACTACCGAAAGTTTTGTAAAGTCAAATTTGTACATGATGACGAAGATGAACCGACTTGTTCACATGAAAGTGATGATAATGATCCAGAATCCCATCAAATAGTCTGGACTATCACTTCAAATCGTGATCCTGAAGTGAATTCCGTTGAGTGGCATAAATATATTGACTTATCCAGAATACAAATTTGTTTTAAAATTGACACGGGCAGTCAAGTCAATATATTAAATTTTAAAGACTTTGAAAAACTTGGTGTAGCTCCTGATGAACTTTTGAAAACCAATACTTTGTCGTCCTACTCGGGTCACAAAATAGACATTTTAGGAAAATTGAAGTTTAAGTGTGCCTTTGAAGGACTTCGCGAACATTTTGAGTTTTTCATTCTAAAGACTAATGGACCTTGTTCAATCTCAGGCTTAGAAGCGGCTCAAGCCTTAAACATTGTAAATAGTGTTAAACGGAGTGTTCAGTCGGTTAATTCGAATGAGCTTCATACTAAAGACATTCTTGAAAAGCATAAAAGTATATTTTCGGGTATTGGAAGGGTGTCTAAAACCTACAAAATCACCCTTATGGACAATGCTGTACCAAAAATTTCGGCTCCTCGAAAAATACCCTTAGCATTAAAAGATGTGGTGAAATCTAAATTTGATAAAATGGTGAATGATAAAATCATGGTGCCAGTAACTGAATCAACTGATTGGGTTCACCCAATTGTGGTGGTCCCTAAACCAAATGGAGATGTCCGAATCTGTATGGACCCCCGTTCTCTCAATCAGTATATCAAACGTGAAAATTTTTATATTCCAACAATCGACACTCTTTTCACCGAACTTTGTGGTGCGACTTATTTCAGTCTATTAGATGCCTCCCAGACATTCTTACAAATTCCTTTGGACTATGAGATTTCAAAATTATGCACGGTAGCGACACCCTGGGGTAGATATAGATATCTTAGACTACCCTATGGAATATCTTCAGCACCTGAAATCTTTCAAAGATTTGTTCATGAAACTTTGAATTATGTACCTGGAACAGTCGATTATTTTGATGACATTCTAGTCTTTGGAAAGAATTTAATTGAACATAATAAAAACTTGGATGTTGTTCTCACGAAAATTATGGAAAGTGGTCTTACTTTAAATTTGGAAAAATCCAAAATTGGCGTGAAGGCTGTTAAGTTTTTGGGACATTATGTAAGCTCATCCGGTATTGCTTCGGATGAAAATAAAACGAAAGCAATATGTCAAATGTCACCACCCCAAAATAAGAAAGAACTTCAACGTTTCTTGGGAATGATTGTTTACCTAGCTAAGTTTATACCAAATTTATCACAAAAAACCTATCCTTTGAGAAGATTGTTTAGTTCTAATAATGAGTGGGTTTGGACAGAAAATGCAGGAAAATGCTTCAACCAGTTGAAACAACTCGTGTCTTCAACACCTGTACTGACTTATTTTGATAGTACAAAACCAACAACTCTGTCAGTTGATGCCAGCCCATATGGCTTGGGAGCTGTTATAACTCAAGGGGGTCAACCGATAGAATACGCCTCAGTTTCTTTGACTCCAACGCAGCAAAAATATAACTACATCGAAAAAGAGTTATTAGCATTAGTCTGTATGGCAATCGGTTCAAAATTGAGAGCGATCACCGTCCATTATTAGGCCTACTGAAAAAACCCATGGATGACCTTTCACCACGCATTCAGACACTAGCTATACGACTTTTAAGATATAGTTTTGAACTGATATATGTTCCCGGTAAACATATGACAGTGGCAGATACACTAAGCAGGGACCCCAATTCTAATACATTGCATAGATACTCCTAAATTAGATGAGAATTTTAAAATTTATTCTGTAATTGCTACCTCCCCTCATAATGAGCAGAGGCTTATTTAGTCTATTAGTGAGGACAAAACTCTTCAACAAGTGAGAAACTATATTGAACACGGTTGGCCAACTCACAAAGTTGACACATTTATAGAAGTCCGAAAGTTCTGGAATATTCGAAATGATATTTATATTCATAAAAATATTATTTTCTATAAGAAGAGACTTCTTGTTCCTGCAGCTTTGAGAGCTGAATTCCTTAACCTGCTGCATAAGACTCATCAGGGTATAATATCCTGTAAAAAACTAGCTCAAGAGTCGATGTACTGGCCAGGTATCGTTCTTGATATTGAAAATATGATTAACAAGTGTCTAACTTGCCAACAATATGCAAGAAGCAATACCAAAGAACCACTAACTTCCCGTAATGTACCAGAACTTCCTTGGGAAAAAATTGGAATTGATTTTAAGTCCTTTGGCACCTTGACTTTCTTAGTAGCAGTGGACTACTATAGCAAATTCGTCATCGTTAACAAATTGACATCTAAGACTGCTGAAAGTGTAACCACAGCTTTAAAAAATATATTTGCAACTCATGGACTTCCTCTCGAAATATTTTCCGATAACGGACCCCCGTTCAATTCATCAGAGTTCTCAAACTTTGTTGGGAAATATGATATAAAACATACCACATCTAGCCCACACTATCCTAAGTCCAATGGAATGGTTGAGAGAGCTATCCAGAATGTGAAGGCAATGCTTGTAAAAAGCGCCAAAGAAGGAGAGGATCTATTTTTGTACGTTTTGAACTATAATACGACTCCTAAATTAAATCTTCCAGCACCATGTGAGCTGTTAATGGGAAGGAAAATACGTTCTATCATTCCTGTAAGAAGGGATTCGTTGAAACCCAGATACCCTGTTTCTGATGTTGATGCAAAGTTACAAGCTAGTAAGAGCAAACAGACTCACTACTATAATAGGTCTTCGAAAAAACTTTCATCACTAAAACCCAAGCAGAAAGTGTTCATTCAAAATAGTCTTCGTGACTGGAAAGCAGCGACTGTTGTGGAAAAGTCAGGACCTAACGATCATATAGTCCAGACCGATGATAAAGTGAACTACCGGCGAAATAGGTCATTTATCAGACCTAGATTAGACTCTGGGTCTTCTTCCTCAAATTCAACCCCCGGCACGACAGCCGATGATATTGAAAATAAATCTGGTCCCGAAGAAGTTGAGGATTCTCGTATAGCAACAAATCAGTCATTGAACATGTCTTTATCCGATTCTGAAAATTGTGTAACTAGAAGCGGTCGGCTTGTTAAATGCCCTGATCGGTTAAATTTATGAAAACATCTGTGTTCGTTTTAGAAAGGGCGTGTAATATATTTATGTTGGCAACACTGACAGTTCAGTGTTGACTACGAACGGGTGTTGAGCAGCCCGTCCGCGTCTGGAAATTACAAAATGTAATTTATCTAAATACACCTCCAGTGAATTCATCCTAGTAATACATGTGTTTTATTAATAACATCCAAGTCTGGATGTAACAGGTACTTGGTATCTTTTACCGCCTTACCTCACTCCGTTTTCGAGGATGCTTACTTCGAATTTGGGTGTCCCTGAAAACGGAAGAAAACAAGCCCCAAGTGGGGTCTACTGCACATTTTTGATATATGAGACACTTTAACTCATTTTTCGAGGGTGTTGAGTGCTTAAATTGTATATCACCGTTTTCGAAGATGCCCGACAAAATGCGACTGAGAGAGAGACTGACAGAGAGCGAGACAGAGAGAGAAAGAGGCTGAGAGAGACTGAGAGAGACAGAGAGAGACTGGGAGAGAGCGAGAGAGAGAGAGAGACCGAGAGAGGGAAAAAAGACAGAAAGAGAAGGACTGAGAGAGAGATAGAGAGAGAGATGTGACGCAAATTTTGAAGAATAAAATTTAAAACTACTTCAGTCAGAACATATTTCAATTTAAAAATAAATATTCAAAGTGCAAAAATTTTGAAAGGATCAACCATTAATAAAGTATCAAAAATTCAACGTCAAAAATTCAAATTTCAAAGCATCAAAATGTGAAATGACTCTATGTCGAAAAATATCTCAAAGTATCAAAGCTCGGGAAATAATTCAAAGTCTATCCATACTTTAAAGTATCAAAATGTGAAATAATTCTGTCGAAAAGTGTTTCGAAGTATCGAGGCTCAGGAAATAATTCAAAGTCTACACATATTTTAAAGTATCAAAGTGTGAAATAATTCACGGATGTGAAGTTATCCACATCCACAAATGTACACTGAGAAAAAGTTAACTCGGTTGGTAAAATTTTTCTTTCTTATTTGAATGATGAATTAAACATTTCTCAATGGCTCCATCACATTAAGAAGGTTGATTACCATGGGATATGAGTATAAGGGTAATTTTTTATGCTATGAGAAATGGTGAAATGGGGGTGATATTATTTAAATGAATAAATTTAGTATTAAAAAGGCGTTGTAGAATATTTTTGATGGAAGATTTGTTTAAAGAAAGAAAGAATTCATTTGTAGCACCGTCGGAGAGGGTGTGGTGGGGACGAGTTTGTCAAAAAAAAACAATTTTCTGGGAAAACGACATTGTAGAGTTTTTTGAATTGGATATTCTTTCAGAGGAGATCGAAATACATAGTAGTGGGTATATGAATTCATTTGTAGCCCCGTCGAAGGGGGTATGATGGGGGAGAGTTGCCGAAAAACAATCAATTTTCGGAGAAGACAACATTTTAGAGTTTTTTGGATTGGATATTCTTTTTCAGGAGATTGAAATACATAGCTGAGGGTATATGAATTCATTTGTAGCACCGTCAAAGGGGGTGTGATGGGGGAGAGTTATCGAAATAAAATCAATTTTCTGGAAAAACCCCATTGTAGAGTTTTTTGGATTGGATATTCTTTTTCGGGAGATTGAAATACATAGCTGATGGTATATGAATTCATTTGTAGCCCCGTCGGAGGGGGTGTGATGGGGTAGAGTTATCGAAAAAAAATCAATTTTCTGGGAAAACGACATTGTAGAGTTTTTTGGATTGGATATTCTTTTTCAGGAGGTTGAAATACATAGCTGTGGGTATGTGAATTCATTTGTAGCCCCGTCGGAGGAGGTGTGGTGGGGAAGAGTATGTCGAAAAAAAATCAGTTTACTGGTAAAATGACATTGTAGAGTTTTTTGGGTAAGATATTCTTTTAGAGGAGGTTGAAATACATAGCTGAGCGCATATGAATTCATCTGTAGCTCCGTCAAAGGGGGTGTGATGGGGGAGAGTAATCGAAAAAAAATCAATTTTCTGGGAAAACGACATTGTAGAGTTTTTTGGATTGGATATTCTTTTAGAGGAGGTTGAAATACATAAATGTGGGCATATGAATACATTTGTAGCCCCGAAAAAGGGGGTGTGATGGGGGAGAGTTATCGAAATAAAATCAATTTTCTGGGAAAACGACATTTTAGAGTTTTTTGGATTGGATATTCTTTTAGAGGAGGTTGAAATACATAATTGTGGTTCTATGAATTCCTTTGTAGCCCCGTCGGAGGGGGTGTGGTGAAGGAGAGTATGTCGAAAAAAAATCAATTTACTGATAAAACAACATTTTAGAGTTTTTTGGATTGGATATTCTTTTTCAGGGGATTGAAATACATAGCTGTGGGTATGTGAATTCATTTGTAGCCCCGTCAAAGGGGGTGTGATGGAGGAGAGTTGTCGAAAAAAAATCAATTTTCTGGGAAAACGACATTGTAGAGTTTTTTGGATTGGATATTCTTTTTCAGGAGATTGAAATACATAGCTGTGGATATGTGAATTCATTTGTAGCCTCGTCGAAGGGGGTGTGATGGGGGAGAGTTGTCGAAATAAAATCAATTTCCGGGGAAAACGACATTGTAGAGTTTTTCGGATTGGATATTCTTTTTCAGGAGATTGAAATACATAGCTGAGGGCATATGAATTCATTTGTAGCCCAGTCAAAGGGGGTGTGATGGGGGAGAGAGTAACTCTCACATACCCACAGCTATGTATTTCAATCTCCCGAAAAAGAATATCCAATCCAAAAAACTCTACAATGTCGTTTTTCCAGAAAATTGATTTTTTTTCGATAACTCTCCCCCATCACACCCCCTTTGACGGCGCTACAAATGAATTCACATACCCACAGCTATGTATTTCAACCTCCTGAAGAAGAATATCCAATCCAAAAAACTCTACAATGTCGTTTTCCCAGAAAATTGATTTTTTTTCGATAACTCTCCCCCATCACACCCCCTTTGACGGGGCTACAAATGAATTCATATGCCCTCAGCTATGTATTTCAATCTCCCGAAAAAGAATATCCAATCCAAAAAACTCTACAATGCCGTTTTCCCAGAAAATTGATTTTATTTCGATAACTCTCCCCCATCACACCCCCTTTTACGGGGCTAGAAAATAAATTCATATACCCATTTCTCTACAATGTCGTTTTCCCAGAAAATTGATTTTTTTTTCGACAACTCTCCCCATCACACCCCTTTGACGGGGCTACAAATGAATTCACATACCCACAGCTATGTATTTCAATCTCCTGAAAAAGAATATCCAATCCAAAAAACTCTACAATGTTGTTTTCTCAGTAAATTGATTTTTTTTTCGACATACTCTTCCCTACCACACCCCCTTCGACGGGGCTACAAATGAATTCATATACCCACAGTTATGTATTTCAACCTCCTATGAAAGAATATCTTACTCAAAAAACCCTACAATGTCATTTTACTAGTAAATTGATTTTTTTTCGACATACTCTTCCCCACCACACCCCTCCGACGGGGCTACAAATGAATTCACATACCCACAGCTATGTATTTCAACCTTCTGAAAAAGAATATCCAATCCAAAAAACTCTACAATGTTGTCTTCCCAGAAAATTGTTTTTTTTTCGACAACTCTCCCCCATCACACCCCCTTTGACGGGGCTACAAATGAATTTATATACCTACAACTATGTATTTCGATCTCCTCTGAAAGAATATCCAATTCAAAAAACTCTACAATGTCGTTTTCCCAGAAAATTGATTTTTTTGACAAACTCTCCCCCACCACACCCTCTCCGACGGTGCTACAAATGAATTCTTATACCTACGAATATGTAGTCTACCTTCCTTAAAAGAAATCTTCCATCAAAAATGTTCTACAACGCCCTTTTAATACTAAATTTATTCATTTAAATAATATCACCCCCATTTCACCATTTCTCATAGCATAAAAAATTACCCTTATACTCATATCCTATGGTAATCAACCTTCTTAATGTGATGGAGCTATTGAGAAATGTTTAATTCATCATTCAAATAAGAAAGAAAAATTTTACCAACCGAGTTAACTTTTTCTCAGTGTACATTTGTGGATGTGGATAACTTCACATCCGTAAATAATTCTATGTCGAAAAGTATTTCAAAATATCGAAGCTCGGAAAATAATTAAAAGTCTAAACATATTTTAAAGTATCAAAGTGTGAAATAATTCTATGTCGAAAAGTATTTCAAATATCGAAGCTCGGAAAATAATTAAAATTCTAAACATATTTTAAAGTGAACGGGTAGAGTGAAAGTAATACTTCACAAAAATTTTTACACAATACTAACATTTAATGCTAACAGCTGTTTCGACATACTGTGTCATCTTCTGAGCCAGTTATAAACTAACCTAATTACAGAAGGTCATCTCCTTAAATACTAAACGTAACATTAAGGTAGATAGAGGGAGGTATCAAGGGGCATTTGAGAACTTACAGATAACATTATTAATGATTGGTGAATTATACAGATCTATCTGATCATTCAGAACTAGGCTGTTTTTATTACAAAGATGTTTTTTGATTTCTATAGATTCCAATATATTTAATTTTAGGCTTTTCGGTTGAATGTGTAGAATTACCGGATTTTGTGTGAAATTGTGGCTATTTTCTATGAGGTGATTGGCATAGTTTGAATCTTGTTTTTTAGTCTGTAACTTCTCAAATGTTCATCGAATCTTTGGTTAAAACTACGGCCAGTCTGGCCTATAGATAAGGCATTGCAATCGTCGCGCTTGAGCTGAACGAACATATTTTAAAGTATCAAAGTGTGAAATAATTATGTCGAAAAGTATTTCAAAGTATCGAAGCTCAGGAAATAATTCAAAGTCTACACATATTTTAAAGTATCAAAATGTGAAATAATTCTGTCGAAAAGTATTCCAAAATATCGAAGCTCGGAAAATAATAAAAGTCTAAACATATTTTAAAGTATCAAAGTGAGAAATAATTCTATGTCGAAAAGTATTTCAAAGTATCGAAGCTCGGAAAATAATTCAAAGTCTAAACATATTTCGTAAAACCTAGAAATAGTGGAACAAATAAGTCGGGTACCTGAAAAATTCAAAGGTAGGTGGATCTATTGAAACCAAAGTACCTGTAAGCCACCGACAGTATTTATTTTCACTCTCGTAATGAGAAAATCCTGCCTGTATAACTTAAAATTACCAGGATTTTCTTAGAATTTGAGACGTTCCAAAGTAACAAAATAAGGTAACAAATATATATTCAGGGGGAGGTTACCATGGTATGGCCATATCACGTGTACAGGGTCCACCCTTATTGAAAATGTTATATTACGACGCTCAGGCGAAATATCAATAACACAGTGTACTCTAGATCCCCAAAATAAACTAACTTATGCATAGTTCTATAAAAAGAATTAAATATAGGATGGAGGTTAAACATTGGTTCACGAAACGAGTTTCCTTAAATATCGGAATTGTTTTAGAAAACACATCGATTAGGCAAAATATCGATAAAACAATGTACTTTAAATCCCAGAAGAGACTTACTTTTTCATCATAGTTATATGCAAAAAAAAATATTAAATCTAAAATGCAGGTCAAACGAGGTTTCCGTATATCGAAATTACTCTAAATAGTACAGTACCCACTGGGGTAAAAAAAACACGCGAAAGTGTCCAAAAGAAAATACTATCCTCCCAGAGTGGTTATAGCCGGTTAGACTAAATAAATAAATTGAATAACAGGAGCAAACATCTGTAAAGGTACTTGCGAAAGAGGGTGGTTGGCACCCCCTGTGGATCCTCTATCTGCTTCGCAGGACGGCTCCTGGGTTGAGAGCTAGGGTAGCATAACCAGGCTACACTTTCTAGTGGTTGTACCCTGCAAGGACCCTGTGAAAATGATACCTTTTTCATCAACAGCAAAAAGAAACAACGGAAACCAATGAAATAGCGAAATTCATTAGGTTTCATGAGAAAATAAATAACTATTTACACCAAAATCCGAATTTTTCGGCTCTCCCACCGATCGGCACTACCGAACATAACCCTGTGGAACAATAAATCTTAACAGGTCATTATTTAAATACCACCCAATCGGATTGTCTCTGTCAAGCAGTCCCAATTAGTAGAGTTTTGAGAAAAATCACCCCCCATGATTAACAACAGCTATCACTTTGTACTGAATGTATGAAACATATGAATGATAGCCGGTCTATTTGAGAAATACGAAAACCATTTTTTTTTTCCGCAAAACAAAAAAAACACTCACATGAAATGTATGGACAAAAATATTAACATACCTTCGCGAAGGGAAATATTCTTCTATCCTTACGGCTTCGGCGACGAATAAGGCAACAAATGAAGCGGATGAAATGTACAAAACGACGATCCAAGCTTTTAAACAAATAAACGACTATGACGTTCGGAAGACACAAAATGGTGGAGTGCCACACTTACGTGATATGCAAAATTATCCCAGCCAGACTGGACGGGCAGTCACATATACCAACAATAGTCATCACTAAAACTATACGACCCCAAATGCCGGCGACTTTCCCAAAATGATTCAGGCGAAGTGAAATCCTGGAACGCTATTCCAGAAGGTATAATAAATTAACCTCAGCACTTCATCACCTGTTGCACACACCAGATTCACGTTGTCCCCTCAGAGAGAGTTCCACACCGTCTTGTCTTGGCCAATCAAGGCTGCCTTGCGCGCTTCGCTCATATTTTATTCAGCCTGAGTACGTGCCTACCCCATCTAGCGGTGACTAGGTTACTCATCTATTTTGCGAGAACAGTGTCCTGGCCACCTGGCCCTTCCTTCCGGGAGGGGCTAAAGCGTGTTCTACACTCGGCAGTAATACCGTCATGAACATAATAATAAATTGAAAGTGGCTGTTGGTCGGGAAATCCTAATGCGAAAAATAAACGTAACAATCCCCCTCTTACTTCAAGAAAATTAACCGAGATCGGTTGATTTTCATTACGACGTATAAATCGAGATTCTTTGCGCGGAAGGTACGCCTAATTAATAGCCTTGCATTGAATGCTTCCTTTCCGAAGAAGTCGCAGCCTCCATGAGTCCTTCCCCAGGTTCATGATCCGAGGTGCCCTTCAAGTCCTGGATGTGCCAAGCAATGTCCTACACTTTCCCGTCTCCATCTCGGAGAAGATAAGTCCAAGGCGATATCCTTTTATGTACAATGTATGGTCCAACGTACTTCGGCGCTAATTTACAGTTAAAATAACGAGTGGCGTCCGACTGGACGTAATTTTTCTTCCACACTCGCTGACCAGGCCGGTATTCTTTGTATCTCCTTCGCAGATTGTACCTCTCAGAGCTCTTCTTCCCAGATCTCTCCAATCGTTCCTTAACCTCTAGGAACACGTCCCTCATCACACCGTTCCTACTAACCTCTGGATGTTGGGCTTCATTATATGCGCCAAACAATTCTTCCACCCGGTAGTCTTCCCCAGAGAGAGTCATATTTCTGACAAACTGAACAAAAAATGGAGTGAAGGTAGTTGTATCATGTTTAGCTGTTCTTAGAGCACATGCTACCTTTTGAAGGTTTACGTCCCATTTCCTATGGTTATCCGCGACATACATGGCTAACATGGTTTTCAGCGACCGGTTGGTTCTCTCTGTGGGGTTGGCCCGAGGATGATAATTCGCATTGAACTTAACAAAGACCTTATAGGAGTCTGTAAATTTCTTAAACTCGGCGGCCCTAAATTGGCTCCCATTATCACATATCAAAATGCGGGGTGTCCCAAATAAAAGAAAAACATCCTCTTCGAGCCGCCTTATAATCTCATTCGTAGTGGCCTTCCTTAGAGCTAACTCTAGACAAAATTTACTCAAATAATCAGTCACAACAAGGATGTACATATTGCCCTTGGAGGATCGCGGCAAGGGACCGATAAGGTCTGTTGATACCATCTCCCATGGACGGTCCACTTTCGGGTGCGAGACCATCATATCCCTGGGGGTAGTTTGGTCAGGCTTATACGTGACGCACAACTGACAATGCTTCACGAAGTGTGCGACATCATGGCGCATTTTGGGCCAATAGTATTTCTCAACCAACCTTGAGAATGTTTTCTATATTCCCAAATGACCTGTAGTCGGAGGGATTATTCAATCCTTGATAGCGATCTCGAACAAACTTGAAAAGTTTTCCTTCGGTGACTCCACACGGAAAAAAAAATTATTAGTAGCAAGTAAAATTTGCATACCACCAAGTGAAATTTTGTATACTATATGGGACAAGTACACGCTTTATTAGCCACAAAAAATATTAGATATCTGAATTTGATCACTTGCTGCTATTAATGTAATTTGAGGAACATAATGTAACCTCTCAATATTAAACTCTTCATTAGAAGCAAACTTTTCATTTCATTAGCCTCAATCGACGTTTCATTTGCAGTAGGTGCTCAGTTTGATAAGTACTAGTGACAGGTTTATTTGCAGTAGGTGTTCAGTTTTATAACTACTAATGACAAGTCTATTTGCAGTAGGTGCTCAGTTTGATAACTACTAGTGACAAGTCTATTTGCAGTGGGTGCTCAGTTTGATAACTACTAATGTCAAATCTATTTGCAATAGGTGATCAGTCTGACAACCACCACCGACAAGTCTACTTGTTCGTCAAAGAATCATTTGTGTTATAATACCATTTCATTCCTAACTCCACAATGAGATAAATGGTACTGTGTGTGACAAATTATTCTTTGTTTACTCAGTTGATATATAAGCGAAACTGTTTGAAAGAACAAATGGCTGACTTACCAGATCAAAGTTTTTCTCTTCTTCCTGGGCCCAGACTTCCGTTCTTTCTTGCGGCGGTTGAATGTTCGTAGAATATAACGAACCTAGCGTAGATTGTCAAGAGAATTATGCACTCACAGTATATCGTTTTCTTGAACAATGTGACAGTTAAAATTTCTGCCGATCAGTCTCCGACTTTATTTTTAAGAGAGTTCTCTCTCGAGGCATGCGTGTGGCTCACGCATGCGTGGTAGTAGCCAACGTTTGCATCTCAAACAGTTTGGTACGCGAAATATGAATTTTATAACTACCCACTATTTATCCCAAATTTGAAAAATACCAAAAATAAACTTAGTTCCCAAAAAACCAATATATATATAAAAAACTTATGAAAACTAAACATTCCGCCCACCAAATATGACAATATTTTGATAGGGGGAAAGAAAAAAAAAATTAATTATTAGGCAAAGGGCATAGCTTTACCACCGGCCTCTTGAACAAGCCGTTGGATGTGCGTAAAGTTACAACTCTACATATACCGTCCTCACCACGGTGCAATTCAACAACCCTACCCATGCGCCATACCAACGGCGATAAATTCTCATTTTTAATGAGTACCAGAGCCCCGATTTTAATATTTTCAGTTTTGTTTGTCCATTTTTCGCGTTGTTGTAGTGTATGCAAATACTCTACGTGCCAGCGCTTCCAGAAGTCTTGGTGCAGTCGCTGAAGCAGCTGCCAGCGATTCAAACGAGAAATGTTCAAAGAGGTGAGATCGGGTTCCGGTAATACGGTGAGTGGAGCTAAGGTGAGAAAATGACCAGGAGTTAACACCGCCAAGTCAGTGGGGTCAGTTGAAAGGGGGCAAAGCGGGCGCGAATTCAGAACAGCTTCAATTTGTACGAGCAGTGTATAAAACTCCACATAAGTCAAAAGCTGTTGGCCTACCACGCGGTAAATATGATTTTTCACGGATTTTACACCACTTTCGAATAGTCCTCCAAAATGAGAGCCACTCGGTGGATTAGGAGACCAATTAATTTTTTCATGTTCGGCTGCTTGCTGGAAAAATTCGATTTCCCTTTTGGCTGCTACAAGGTTCGAGCCACAGTCGGAAAAAATATGCGTTATTTTCCCACGGCGACTAATAAACCGCCGTAATGCGGCTAAAAACGCCTCCATTGATAAGTCGGAGGCTAGTTCCAAATGTACTGCCTTGGTGGCAGCACATACAAATAAACAAATATACGCCTTTTGAGTCTTTACCCCTCGGGTCTTGCTGAGTCTAATTGCAAATGGACCAGCGTAGTCGACGCCGGAACAGTTGAAACTTTTAATTTCGCTTATTCGAAATGAAGGCAAGTCACCCATAGAGGGTTGTATATGAACAGGCTTCACGCGAAAGCACCTATAACAGTGCGACAAACAATGCCTAATGGCTCGTTTGGGGGAAAGTATCCAAAAATTCTGCAGCAGTAAGAAATGCAGGGCGTTCAACCCTACGTGTAAGTGCTTGCGATGGGTGTCTTGAATTATCAAATAGGTCAGCCTGTGGGCACGAGGCAGTAAGATTGGAAATTTCTGATCATATTCCAATTGCGAATGAGTTAGCCTACCTCCAACTCTAAGAAGACCAGAGTTATCCATGAAGGGGTTGAGTTTTCGAAGCGATCTTGACAAGGGATTGTTATTTGTCAATTTCTGTATGTCTTCATTAAAGGACACCTTTTGCGCATACTTCACCAAAACGAGCAAGGCGTCATGGAGCTCGTACTCATTAAATACTCCAGTTTTTTTATTATGAGGAAAACGACTATTGTGAGTAAAGCGAATGATGTAGGCAATAATAGATTTAATTTTAGACAAGGAAGAAAATTTACTAAGAAGCGTGTCGAGAAGAGGCATCTCAACGACAGCGGTAAAGGTGAAAGATTTTTCCTCTGGTATTTTAATATTAGAAGTGTCAGCGTCAATCGGCCAAGTGTCACGTCCGCCTTTTAACCAAGGGCATCCCGCCCACCATAACGTATTGTCTAAGAGCTCGGAGGGAAGTAAACCACGAGAAGCAGGATCTGCGGGATTACAGTCATCAGAAATGTGGAACCATAAATTCGGAGAGACCTTGTTTTGTATATGACTGACACGATTACTAACAAATGCTTGCCAGCGGTGTGGAGATGATCGAATCCAGGCTAGTGCTACCGTGGAATCTGTATATGCATAAACATCATTGATATTTAACAAGTTTGAGTAAGTATTCAATATGAATTCAAGTAAATCGGACAACAGCACCGCCGCGCATAACTCCAATTTAGGAATTTAAATTCTCTTAAGCGGCGCTACTTTCGTTTTTGCTGAAACCAGGGTGACATGTACCTCGCCATCCGGTCTTTCAAATCGGAAGTATGCCACCGCGGCGTACCCCTTTTCTGAACTATCGGCAAACCCATGTAGTTCACAAGATGCATATTTGTTTTCAAAAATTAGTTGACGCGGTATTTGCAGAGCTTCCAAGCGGGGCAACTGAAATTTGTATTGCTCCCAAAGACTTTGAATTTCTGGAGGCGTAGGCTCATCCCACTCTAATCCCAGTGTCCACAAATATTGTATGAGGTATTTGGCAAAAAATGTTAGAGGAGCTAAGAACCCGATCGGATCGAAAATCCGAGCAATTTCGGAAAGTACCGCTCGTTTCGTACAAGCTTCATTTCGAATATTAATCTTATATGAAAATGAATCGAATGAAGGAAGCCACTGAAGGCCCAAAATTTTAATATAGTCATGTTGCGAGTCGAAAGATGAGGGGTTTCGTAATTTGTATTCGTCCGGGATACGATCTAAAAGTGCGTGATGATTACTACCCCATTTGCGTAATTCAAAACCTCCACTTTTTAATAATGAAATAAATTGAGATTGCAATTCAAGCGCATCTGTCAAATTATCAGAACCTGTGGCAATGTCATCTACATAAATACAGTCGGGTAACATTTTACATGCAAAGGGAAAGTTTTCTGCTTCATCTTGGCAGAGCTACAGTATAGTTCTATTAGCTAAGTGAGGACTTGAACTGAGACCGAAAATAACTGAAGTTAATTCGTATTCCTGAACTGGGTCATTTTTCGAAAATCTCCATAGAATCCTCTGATAATTTCTATGTAAAGGATTAACTAATATTTGTAGAAACATGGACTTTATGTCAGTAGTAAAGACATAAGTAAAAACTCTAAATTTCAAAAGTAAAGATGCGAGATCATTATGAAGTTTTTGACCAGTTAAAAGTGTATCGTTTAGCGAAAACCCTTGTGCAGTTTTACAACTACCATCAAATACCACTCTAAATTTTGAGGCGTCATTTTTAACTACACAGTGGTGCGGTATATAGTACGAGTTGTCAGGATTTTCTGAAATTTTGGCAACCAATTGCAAATAATCACGCATAAAGCTACAATAATCTTTATTAAGGGATAAGTTATTCATTAAGCGGCGTTCCAGTGCAATTAAGCGACGGAAAGCAATATTTCGAGAATCCGAAAAGACTTCAGGGGCACTGTTGCGAAATGGCAAATTAACTATATATCTACCAGTGGCGTCTCGCCTATGTGTTTCTGAATATATCTTTTCACATAATATTTCTTCATGCGAAAGCATTGGTGCCGTCGATACCTCTTATAAAGTCCAAAACCTTTTCATAGTATCATCAAGCGTATTGGCTAAGAAGAAGTTATTTAATTTCTTTACATTAAATTTATTAATTGCGGTATTACCCATCATAATCCATCCAAAGACGGTTTGAATAGCAGATGGGTGCTGAGCTTGTTTACCATGTTTGATAGAACCCAATAAAATATGTGGAAATATTTCTGCACCTATTAGCATGTCGATTTTTGCGGGAACATTGAATTTTGGATCGGCCAATTTCAAATTTTTCAGGTGTTCGTAAGACTTTATACAAATAAATTCGCTAGGCATTGATTCCGAAATTGTATCAACTACCAAGGCTTGTACATCAAATTTGAAATTGTCATTGTCAGCGGGGCACAAAGAGCAAAAAATAGCACCTTGAGAAACGGTGTTTGTACCTCCAAGACATTGAATAGATTGGGCCAAATTCTGTTTTTTGATACCTAATTGCCTGAGGCACTCAGAAGTGATGAAATTTGCTTGGCTACAACAATCTATTAATATTCTTATGGGTCTATGCTTGCCCTCTGAATCTAAAATAGCAATTATAGCGGTTGATAGTAAGACATTATTTAATTTGACAGTGTTGTTGAAAGCACTAGTGGAAGCGGGGACGTTCAGCTCTGTTGATGAACTTGGTAATTCTATCGCAGTTAACGACATAGGCGGCGCATTGCCTGCAACCTGGGTTGAATTATTGTTATCAAAATGAAGTAACGTATGATGTGGCGATTTGCACTTCAAGCATCGGGAAAGGCTTTTGCAGTTTCTGAAATTATGTAACTTTGACAAGCAATTAATACACATATTGTGTTGCTTAGCGAAAGTATATCTATCTTTCGGGGATTTGCCGTTAAATGTTTGGCATTTATAAATGTTGTGGTCAGATCAACAACAGGAACAGGTACATTTTTGCGTATTATTTGTTTCAACAAAAAATGAAGCAGGTTTTGATCTGAAAGGCTTGGATTCGAATTTAGAAGCATGTTTCTGTGAGTTAGGATTAGAACTACCTTCTTTCGACATGGAATATGAAACTGTTTCTAATGCGGTACATTGTTTCTCTAAAAAGGATTTCAATTCTGTATACTTGGGTATTTCGTTGGAAGCGTACTGCAGCTCGAATCTCTTTATAGTCGCTGAATCTAGCCTTTTGATCAACATATTAAATAATATGAAATCCCACTGGAGCACTGGCAATTTTAAGGTTTTCAATGATTCCAAATTTTCAGTGAAAACATCCAACAGATTACGTAAGCCAGAGGCGGACTCAAAATTTAAAAAAAACCTTCGACTTTTAGGCTTTAATCCACAAAAACATACACATAAGTATCAACTTGACAGTATGTATGAATGTGACAATGTGACAATTCAAAAACAATAGTAAGGGCGAATATTATACACAATACGAGAATTTAAATAGTAAGGGAGACTCATATCAATTATATGACACTTGGGCTGCGTATCTATTGCTCTCCAGCAGGCAGATGCTAATGCTCTTTGATTTGAGAAGCGATCAACAAGTGTTCGATAGGCTATTGCGTAATTACTGTTCGTGATAGGAAGCGTTTTAATAAGCGACAGAGGTTCGTTTTCTAGAGAAGATAACAAATATGAGAATTTCTCAATATCAGTTAATGCACTGTTATTGTGAATAAGCGAGTTGAACAAATCGATAAATGTAGGAAAATTCTTTATTTTACCATCGAAGGTGTTCAATGAAAGTTTGGGAAGTTTCACGTTTGGTGCAGGCTGGGTGGGAATTGGATTGGTCCTCTCAAATAGATCATGACAAATGGATTTGATGGTGTAGAATGCACTGTCAAACTCCTCCTGCAATGCATACTGTTCATCCAAATTTGTGGTTGGATCAGTCATCTTGTATAAAATGCTGTTATGACCCTTTTGAAAGTCTTTTTGAATGCTGTCCAGATCCGTGGAAACACTTCGTAAGCGTCCTCTCACCGTATCATCATTTTTCGCGGCAGTTGCGAGAGCTAAGTGACTCCTGATCTTGCGCAAGGCCGAATCACGCTGAATATACGATATAGTTCGTGTTGCCATTTGAGTGGTATACAATAGAAAATATGAAAACCAGAATCAATTGACAGGAATTATTTTCCTTGGAATAAAGAAAAAAAAACTTATGAATTTCCAATTCGAATGTTAATATTTGGTTCGGAAATTGAAAATTTATATATATATGTAAAACAGTTTCAACAGTGCAAAATTCACGAGCGAAAATTATATTTCAATAATCAGATACGCCACTGTACGGAGGCATAAAGTTTGTGAACGAACCCTTTTTTGTGAGTTCTGCGAATCACAGTTTTTATTTTACCGGTGTCTGGAAAGAATATGTAAATTTTATGCGAGAGCGGGTGAGAACGATATATGTGGTCCACAATGTATAGAAATAGGATAAAAAATACGAATTTTGAAAATGGAAGTATGAATATGAATAAATTTTCAAGCCATGTACCAAAGCGGCTGATATCCGCAGCTCAAAGGACCAAAAAATGTGTGTGACAAATTATTCTTTGTTTACTCAGTTGATATATAAGCGAAACTGTTTGAAAGAACAAATGGCTGACTTACCAGATCAAAGTTTTTCTTTCTTCTTCCTGGGCCCAGACTTCCGTTCTTTCTTGCGGCGGTTGAATGTTCGTAGAATATAACGAACCTAGCGTAGATTGTCAAGAGAATTATGCACTCACAGTATATCGTTTTCTTGAACAATGTGACAGTTAAAATTTCTGCCGATCAGTCTTCGACTTTATTTTTAAGAGAGTTCTCTCTCGAGGCATGCGTGTGGCTCACGCATGCGTGGTAGTAGTCAACGTTTGCATCTCAAACAGTTTGGTACGCGAAATATGAATTTTATAACTACCCACTATTTATCCCAAATTTGAAAAATACCAAAAATAAACTTAGTTCCCAAAAAACCAATATATATAAAAAAAAACTTATGAAAACTAAACAGGTACCAAGGTACCAAGGAAGCAATGATTCAGTTTATACTCTAAGAACTTACTTTCATAGCATATATATATATATAAGCTCTCCAAATATACTACTCAAGAAGAACTGATGTAGACCAGAGATTGTAGTTTTTATGAGAAATTTATTTGTGGACTTTTTGTTGATATCGAAAGAAATATGCAACATTTTTATAGTTGTTTTAAAGAAATCACTGCCTCTTGCTACCCTTTCTGGATCACCCAGTACTACGACCTGTTCCAAAAGTAGGAATTTCGGAACTTTGTTGTTTTCATTCAGTGTGAATGAATGAAAAAACAGATGAGCTAATGTCTTTTCTAAGTCCAAGTTATGTATAACAAAGTACAATTGGAACGATCTAAGAATTGAAAAAAAGGTATGGAAGAAAAGAAATATGTGTATATTTTTGATACTTTTATTGAAACTGTTGTTGAGTCTTATCCTATTGAACATAAACAATACTCTATACATAAATATAAAATACATACAGTGTGAACCATTTACATTGGAAACACCCTCATAAAACATTTAGCGATTAAAAAAAAAAAAAAAATTCAGAAAAAATCCAACTACACCCCTGTATTTGCGAATGGTTTATATTAAAATTACGTTGGAATGCGTCAATCAATAAGAAAGTTATAGGGGAATGAAATTTGAAAAATATGCTGTTCAATCAACCCACCAACTCAATTTCAGAACCTTTATCAAAATTCGGAATACAGCACTATATTCAGGAAGTCTCCAGAGGAATAAGGAATATAGTAGGTTTCGGTCACTTCTCCTGGAAACAGTTTCACAATTTCTTGGGCAGCTGCTAGGAATGTATCAGATTTCAAGCTGAAACTGAAGTGTTTGAACATTTTATTCACAAAAATTATAAATACAGGGTGTGCTGCTTGCACTCTTATAATGCAAATTGATATATTTTTTTACCTCAATGATTTTTATCAAGATTTGTTTGTGAATTTGCCAATTACAGATTTTTGAATCATATATAACTAATACACCCTGTATTTATATGATTATTTGAACTGTGAATAATATGAAAAATAAATATCCTTCCTCTTCCCTATCTTCCCTCTCTCTCTCTACCACTCACTCTCTTTTTATTACTCACTCTCTCACTTTACGTCATATTCTCTCTTTTCCTTCATCTCTTTCCTTCTTTGCATTCTTCATTATTTTTTAATTTACTTTTTCAACATTACCAAATGAGAACTCTATAGAAAATACTTACTCATCAATTGACTCTGTAACTGGGTTTGGTTTCAATAATTCATTGATGATAATTTTTGATAGTTTTTGACGCATATCGTTGTTCAATTTTCTTCTGCTCAACAAAACCATTTTTCCATCAGGGGATTTACTCAGAATGTTTTCCAACGTCTGAAATCATAACTGGATTACTTACTATCTCTAATAAATGTTGATCATGCTATAATGTCCATATTTAATTATTCAAACACATAAATCAGTTGTAACAGATTATACAGTGTGACCCATTTAAAACGGAAGCATTCTTATAAAACCTACATTTTTCAAACTAAAGAAGTTATAAGGGAATAAAATTTGAAAAATATACTGTTTAATCACCCTACCACTTAATTTCAGAAATTTTGCATCAGAATTCTGATTAACCCCTGAATTTTGGAAGTCTCAAAATATCACTATTGGGAATATCATCGAAATCAGTAAATAAATAAAAATATTATAAGATAAGAAAATTTGAAAAATATGTGTAATGGAATTTTAGGTTAATTTTAATTATTATTTTTTAGTTATCAACAGTTCTGGATAATATTCTGATCCGTGATATTTCGCGACTTCCTGAATCAGTGGTGTCAGAATGCTGATAAAAGTTCTGAAATTGATGGGTTGAGTAAATGGCATATTTTACAAATTTCATTTATTGAATGACACATTTCAACATTATTTTGATATGAACCATTTGAAAATATAGTGAATCCAGTAGTGTGTAGTTATATTTTATGTAAAAAGAATCGTTAATAATTTTCTTTGATTATTGACCTGAAAATGAAGACTTGTTCATAAACTTTGGTGCTCAAGTGGACTTTTTGAATATCTCTAAGGAAATCAAAATCATACCAATCGGTTGAAAAATGTATGTTTTATAAGGGTGCTTCTATTTTAAATGTATAAAATAATTATGTACAATTTTTCATTTTCATTCTATATGCATTTTTTATCGTTTTTTCAAATGTTATTACCAAAATATCATTAGAATCCATTATGTATATATGTACAGCAGAACACAATGTTAACACTTATTATAATACTCACATCTGTAAATACATTTGAAGTTTTAACTTTTTTGGGGGTGGCTGACTGAATGATACGTCCAATAACATATCTTTTGGTGATTTTGTAACCATTGATGGCACCTCTGGAATTTTGAATACTACCAAGGAGTCCTCAACTTCAATTGAAGAATCATCAAAATGTTCATGACAAGATTCAAGAGACATTGTATCGTCTGTACTCTACAAAAAATGGTTTGGTATATTGTTCAGAGAATATGTGTGATTGGATTGATTGATTGATTACCCGGCTCAGACTGCTACATTGTTCATTGTGTTGATATATTTTATATTTATTTTTAAAAATAAGGCGAGGACCACTCTTTTTAAATATGCATTCCATTGTGTGGTCATCAAGAATATTAAAACTTTCGTCGTTGATCCCTTCGGCTGAAAAATATAATGCACAGGGAATTCAATATCAAATAACATAACATCAGATTCAATGCAATGGTTAGCACTATGCCCGTTGAAAATTGACTAGGTAATTATTTATAAGGAGAAGGGACAAACACAAGGGCGCACCCAGGATTTTATTTCGGGGTGGGGCGGACACCTCTATAATTTAAAAAAGGTAGGATCAATGAATTAAAAACAAATTAAAAATTTCCCGTTTTTCTAGTTTTTCTCCGTTACCAATGATCCGATCGGGTCGTACAAAACTTCATTTTATTCATTATATGAGCAAAACACTAATGAAAAACACGTTTTTCGTATTTAAATGTTTATAAAAAAATAATAAATAGCAGTTGCGAGACCAAAACATAACAGAAAATAACTATAGACTGTCTTTCATGCACAATCGGTTTCCTAACAGTATTTTTGTTAAAACATTACTCATTTTATGTTCTATTGATTAAGTATTGGTGTATTTCAAATATTTGTTTGTGGAACGTATTTATTTCGTTCTGAACATGAATCCAAGAGAAACTTTTGCCGGTCACGACTGCTTATGAAGATAAGGACCCATTTTATTATCGAATTTATCGAAAATACACAAAATTTGTCCGCCTTTCAGTTGAAACATTACACGCCCTTATTTACTTATTTTCACCAAAACAATAATTTTTTCAAAAAAGTCTACCTTCAGTACGTAAAAGTTTTTGAAATGTCATACAGTTTAATATTGAATATATGGTATTTTTAATTTATGTAATGATAGCAACACGGTTTGACTGTTTGGTTCTCTTTTGCTCTCGTACTAGTGGGTTTTAAAGCTGGGTTACGACGGTAGCCGATCAAAAAGTAGTCGTGCCCGCCCAAAGTTTCATTTGAATTCCTGTTCAAAAAACCAAAATACCTACGTAAGTTCCACAACAAAAACTTTGAAAATATCGATACTCTAACCGAAATAATATATTTTTTTTTTAATTTGGTTTACGAAAGCCAAAATACATCTCAAAATAATATTTTCAGTGAATAATCAAGTGGTATTGAGACATTTCAAAATCCCCCCCTTGGGTGCGCCTTTGGGACAAACATATAGAAAGCCTTTAAAGTTTATTAAACAATAGGAATAATTTCCGTAGAAAAATTGTACAGGTTGTAGATTAAAAAATATGAGAATAGTTTCCAACTCCATAGGGCTAACCTATTACCACACTTCGTATATACAGACTATTTACTCTCGAATTCATTACTATATAATGTGAGAAAAAGTTTTGCGAATTTAAACAAAATCAGAAATGCCTCTCCTTCTGAAACCAAACTTTTAATCGAAAACTAATATTTGGAACCTGTGTGAATACAATTCAAGAAATAGAAGCTACCCAACACACCAAAACAACGTCACTTTCACTTGACGCACGTTTCGCCTACAAAGTTAGCATTCTCAAGAATCTCAAGAGTACTACGAGCGAGAGTAGGCTTATAGCTTTTGAGAATGCTAACTTTTTTAGCGAAACGCGAGTGAAAGTGACGTAGTTTTGGTGTTTTGGGTAGCTTTTTTTTCTTGAAACCTTGTTTTATTTAATAAATGTTGGTATTTTGTGTTTATGGTTCCCTTTTAATTACAATTGTGTCAGTAAATACTTGACATACTGTAGAAAACCATTAACGTTTTCCTCAACTCCTATCAAATCTTGCTTTGGTTACTTGAATCAATATCATTTCATTGGTTTAGTAGTACCTAACCTTACTTACTCATTTTGCTGAATTTCTAAACACAATAGAAATACATGATTATTTACACATTGAACATTAACACAAGTATTCAACGAGATATTACTGAATTTTCTTTGAAATCAGTAGAAATAATAAATAAAATATTAGTCCGGTGGCATGGATGGTTTAGATGAAGTGCGACGGGATCACCCAAGGTTTTCTTATGTATTGGGAACCGCTGAATCTGAATTTTGAGGATGATAAGCCGGAAAAGTACCCGGAAAATTGTTATAGACGAAAATCGGAAATAATATTTCATCCAAAAACAAATACTTAGGTAAGTAATGCTATATTCAAAAAAGTGTCTTATCCGTTTTTCTCTAAAATGCACCGTTTTAAAGTAAAACTTGATCGAAAGTAGAAAAAATTCGATTTTCTCAATTTTTTGTGCTCTCTCATTCAGTCACATAATGATATTTTCAGGACAACTCTGAGGCAAAGCATTCATATATGTCATGACTATGGATAACAAAATCATTCATGTGGAATTCTCGGTACTGAATTTACCGATACTTTTAACTTGCATGCATGGATGGGTCATTTTTTAATGCGCAAAGCTCACGTCGTGGACGAATTTCTTATAGTGTCAATTAAAACAGGTTCAGCACATATTTTGTCATGATGACAAAGCATTTCAGTAGCGGGAAAACGGAATATTTTACTTGAAAGTACAATTTTTCGAAAACTTTCGGAGACACAATTTCTGCCCAAGAATTTTCCAAGGTGGAATGAGAAACTTCTTTAAACGATGAGTTATTAACTTATTGAAATTTTAATGTTTTGAAGAAAACGTTCATTTATGCAAGGTAAAAGTATCGGGAAATTCAGTGCCAGGAAATCCACACAAACGATTTTTTCAGGAATGTCTCTTTCGTTATTCATATTCGAGATATACCTATATGGATATTTTGGGATAAGGTGATCCTGAAAATAATATAAGATGATTGAGCGAGCACTGAAAATTGAGAAAATCGCACTATTTCGACTTTTGACCACGTTTTACTGGAAAACGGTGAATTTTAGAGAAAAACTTGGCCTTTTTTGTAGAGAAATATATTGAGCATGATTTTTTGTGCAAAAAAGGATTTTTTTGATTTTCATCAGAAAACTGTCTAAGTATACCTAACCAATTTTCCGGATGCTTTCCCGGCTTATCACCCTCGAAATTTGGTTTCAGATGGTCAATATACATAAGACAAACTTGAGTGATCCTGTCTCACTTCATCGGCCACGAAAACCCTCCCTGCTCCCAGACTATAGGAAAAATGAGCTTCTTTCTTTGCGCAAATGGTACGCCATCTATAACATTGAACTGATATCAAGTGGTTCATCAGGATTTTGTAGTTCACCTATTTCAACTGATTTCGCATTATTGAACGATTTTCGGACAACAAACTGCCTTTAATGATATTTTCTAGTGTTCATGGTTTCAGAATCAGACAACTTGAAGTACCGGCGAAAGTCAAAAGTTCCATATTAGCTCAGAGTCCAATGTTGCACGCATCATCAACAGTCACTGACAAAAATAAGTTTACTTTACATTATTTTCCAATGGAAAACAGTGTTATTCAAAAAGTGGCGTAGAGGAAAATGTCTATAAACTCATTTCAACTTTCGACATCTTCAACAATTTACTCAAATTTGAATGAGAATAAAATTAAACACTACTATATCACACTAGGTAGGTATACTGTTTCGTGCCTTCTGGAAGGCAAAATATTTAGAGTTAAAAGATCGATTAATGTTGGCAAGTCGAACTCATCAACGTAACAAAACAGAAACAGAACTCCGAGCAGATTAAGTAATCGAGAATAGTCGACGAACAAACGACGCTAATCAATGTATTCGGATTTGAAAAATTACTGTTCTAGAACTAAGATTTTACGGAGTTGAAAGAAATTGAACGAAACGAATGTGTACAAGTGCAAACTTCCTATCAACTGCTCATGATTCTGACAGTCCTAGAACAGTAATTTTTCGAACCGGAATAGCCAAGAAGTCTATCACGAAAGGGCATTTTCTATATTTGATGGCATTTGAAGGTTGGAATGGTTTGGATAACTTCGTAGTTAAGTTACGCATCGCGATTCGCGATATGAATTGGGGTCACTATCTCATTGAACACTATAGGTATATAATTTTTGTGTATCAAGTATACATTAAATATATGCATGGTTATGAAATGAATTATGCCCATTACTGATCGTGATAACAAACCTGTGGAATATTATGTACCTACATCCTTACCTTCAAATTCTGGTATATAATCGGCCAATCCCCATTCCTCTAACAATGCGTGGAAATGAGCCATGGTTCTATCACTAAATTCACATGCATACACAATGGTCACTAACACGTATCACGTCCTCACCTGTCGCTAATGCTTGCATTGGAATGACGCCAGATTTTGCGAAAACCGTTGATGCGTTGTCGAAAGGGTGCAGCGGTTACTCCCGATTGATCCCGAACTGGTCAAAAATCAACAAGTAGGTGAACACCTGCATTATCGTAAGAACACCAAATTTAACAGCTAATAAATTGTTGTACTATGCCTGTAACACGAGTTTCTGTTGTAATGATATACTTTTCAGAAACCCAAAGTTAATAAATATGAAACGACACTTTTCCAGCGCTAGTAAACTGTTGACCTGACATTATACAAAGTGAATTATCTAATGTTCATACTACTTGCTGCATGTAAACAATATTATAGTTACAAGTTCATGCGTTCAGAATTCTCATTTTTCTAAAGACAAAATAATTTTCTTCTAATCATAGGTATTAATTTTCTAATCACAATCGAAAAAAAGTTAGGAAAGCGTTTTACTTGGACCATTTTTTTCCGTGCACTGACTAAACCTGAGTTGAAATCGTTGGACATTATCACACATACCGTTGTACCAGCTATCTTTAACGACCTCATCCGGAACCATAATCGAATCTAAAACGGGAACTGATCTACTCAGCATATCTGGGACCACATTATCTGAAAATCAAATTGTTGGATTCGGACAGCCCATCTGGCCAATCTCCCATTCAAATCTCTTAGCGATTGCAGCCATTTGAGGCTGTAGTGGTCTGTAACGACCGTGAATGTCACGCCCTCAATATATGGCCGCAGCTTTTCAATGGTTCATAAGACTACAAGGCATTCCCTCTCCGTCGTCGAGTAATTCCTTTCCTGTCTGGTTAGAGATTTACTCAGGTAACATATTACCTTATCTCCCTCATCAGTTGGTTGAATGAGCACGGCCCCAATGCCATACCCTGAGGCATCTGTTTGTATAACGAAAGGTAGGGAATAATCTGGACAACTAAGAATGGGTGCGGATATGAGGTGTTCCTTAATTCGCTGCAAAGCCTGGTTACATTCAGGAGCCCATTCAAAACTTCGATTTTTCTTGAGGAGGGCGGTGATAGGTGCTGACACTGTGGAAAAGTCTGGTACGAACCTTCGGTACCACAAAAATGTACCAAGGACTCGTCGAACCTCAGATATGGTTTTGGGGAGGGGGATTTCCAACATTGCCCGAACTTTATCGGGATCCACCCGTAAACCCCTTCGATCCAAGACATATCCCAGAAACTTCATTTCGGGGCGGCACATTTGACATTTCTCCCAACTAACTGTCAAGTGCGCCTCCCGCAATCGACGGAACACTTCGTCTAGAACAGTTAAATGCTTTTCGAAAGTCTGAGTTACAATGACAATGTCATCCAAATATCAAAACACGTGGGGTTCCAGTTCAGGACCCAGGACTCGGTCAATCAGACGCTGCCAGGTGGCAGGACTGTTATGTAGGCCAAAAGGCATACGACGGAACTGAAAGAGCCCCCTGTTTGGGACAGTAAATGCAGTGTAGGGTCGAGATTCCTCCGACACAGGCACTTGCCAGTAGGCTGATTTGATGTCTAACGTCGAGAGGTATCGAGCATCCCTCAACTTGTCTAAGACGTCCGACACCATGGGCAGCGGATAGCTATCTCTTTCTGTGACGGCATTTAATTTTCGATAATCCACACAGAAGCGGTAGGTGTTATCCTTTTTCTTTACAAGTAAGATGGACTATTACTAGGTTCCACAATGCCTTCACTCAACATATTATTCAACTCCTCATCGATATGGTTCATGATTACCGGATTTACCCGGTAATACCGTTGCTTAATAGGCTCGTGACTGGTTCGAATCACGTGTTCGGCCAAGTCCGTACAGCCCAAAGACATTCCCATGAGCTCCTTATTTCTTTCTAAAACGGCGTTGAGGCGAGTTTTCTCAAGTGTGGTAAGCACCGTCAAGTCTTGAACCTGGCTGAGAACGGATACTCGTATTTCTTCGGCTTTGGAGAACTACCATTCTTTATGGCGCAGATCGGGTACTATGCCCATTCGGATCCAGAAGTCAGCTCCCAAAATAAGACTATGAGCCAACTCCGGAATCACCAATACTTCCATCAGTCATACTCGATCTCTAACTCTTATCGGAACAGAGCATGTTCCGATACTAGAGCATCGTTGACCATTGGCAACAGGGCATAATACCACCTGGGTACTATCCAATGGGATTCCTAAACGTCCAACTACATCCCAACCCTGAGCACCTAAGATGGTTCGAGAAGCACCGGAATCTAGAAGTCCAAGCAGGGAACAACCCAACACCTCAACTCGCAGGTATGGTCTCTCATCATCGTGAGCATGATCCAACAGGTAGTCAAGAATTGGTTGAAGGGTCGAATTGGTAAATACGGCGGAGTGCCTACGACCTCTTAGGCACGCCGGTCGGAGTTTCCCGACCTTGAAAACGTGGGACACGTCTTCACCGTGTATCCTTCTTTTCTGCACTTGAAACAGACCTTTTTCTTGGAAGCACATATAGCTCGGTGACCTGGTTGGTTGCATCGAAAACAAAGAGGACTCCCAGGGTTGCTTCCGACGAGCCTGCCGACACCGAAGATATTCCCGAAGGACTGTCTTCAGATTTAGAAAGGTACGCCAGGTCTGTCTCCAGAATACTATTTTTGCGAGTTGGGGCGGTAAAACTTTCGATGGATGCCTTCCTAATCTCAAGTCTCCTACCAAGAGCCAATAGTTCACTAATGGAGGCGATGTTGGCCAATCCAAGTTGGCTATGATAGTAAGGATCTATATTGCGAAGCAAGATCTTCAATTTAGCTTCCTCGGAGATCGAGCACATCAATCTTTTGAAATAGCCAGCCATGACTGCAAGGTAGATTCCCATTGACTCGTTTGGGCCCTGAGTACGACGTTTTATCTCATCGAAGAGCCTCTCGTTATAATCTGCGGTCAGAAATTCCTCCATGAGAAGATTGACGAAATCGTCCCAGGTATCAGCTTCGTGCCTGTAAGCCGAATAGAACTGGTACGCTCTTCCAGTGAAGAGGTCGATGCCTGATTCCAATAATATATCTTTGCTTACATTACGGGCCACTCTCAGTTCTTCCACGCGTTCCAAGAATGCACTGAGAGACATATCCTTACGTTCGCCAGAAAATGTAAGGTCCCATTTATTTGGCAGAATGGGGTTCACATTGGACCGAGCACTTGAAGATGCAAGGGGAATCATTCCGGAAACACTTGCCTGAGCAGACGACCTCCGACCAGGAGAAACATTCTGGAAATCTGCTTCAGCATATTCAAGAAGACTGAGGTGGGGTGGAACTGATTGTAAATTCTTTGTATACTGCTCAGCTTTGGATGTCAACAGATCTAGGAGGCAGAGAGCCTTTGCTAAAAGTTCGGATCTCTTGGTGTTGACACTGACGTCTTCACCAATCGGAATATTCTCAATACGACCCAGAACGTGAAACAATTTGGTTTGGTACTTTTGAAATCCACCACTGGAATCCGAATTATTGAAATCACCTATTCCGGTTTCCAAGTGAGCTAGTTTATCTGTCACTGCGTCCAAATCTTCCTGAGCAGAAAAAGGATACGCCGGATATTTGAGACTGTCGCCACCCTTTTCGAGCTGAATTGCCATGGACAACCGATGGCGCATCTCCTCGACCGTGCCTATGCCAATACCACGTACTTGTAACTCATAAACCAACTCATCCTGGCCTAATCGATTTATCGTTATCTTTCGAGGCATCTTGAACCGACTACGATAACGAAAACGCAAAAGAGAAGAAAAAAAAAAGCGCAACAGTCTGAAATCTTTTTCGTTGATTTTTCTTTCGTTTTCGAGCCCCACGTTGGGCGCCAAACTTGAGACGCAAATTTTCAACAATAAAATTTAAAACTACTTCAGTCGGAACATATTTCAATTTAAAAATAAATATTCAAAGTGCAAAAATTTTGAAAGGATCAACCATTAATAAAGTATCAAAAATTCAACGTCAAAAATTATTTCAAAGCATCAAAATGTGAAATGACTATGTCGAAAAATATTTCAAAGTATCAAAGCTCGTGAAATAATTCAAAGTCTACCCATACTTTAAAGTATCAAAATGTGAAATAATTCTGTCGAAAAGTGTTTCGAAGTATCGAGGCTCAGGAAATAATTCAAACTCTACACATATTTCAAAGTATCAAAATGTGAAATAATTCTGTCGAAAAGTATTTCAAAATATCGAAGCTCGGAAAATAATTAAAAGTCTAAACATATTTTAAAGTATCAAAGTGAGAAATAATTCTGTCGAAAACTATTTCAAAGTATCGAAGCTCGGAAAATAATTCAAAGTCTAAACATATTTTAAAGTTTCAAAGTGTGAAATAATTCTCAATCGGGGCTGGTTAATTCTACTTTTGAATACGACAAAACACTGGCATGGACCGTCCTAGCTTTTAAACAGTGGAGGAGGCGGGGTTCAAAAAAAGTTCTTAATTATCAAAGGGCGCCACATGGTTTACCTACCACCCAGTGCTTATGCGCATCGTTCCGCTCGTAAAACCTAGAAATAGTGGAACAACTAAGTCGGGTACCTGAAAAATTCAAAGGCAGGTGGATCTATTGAAACCAAAGTACCTGTAAGCCACCGACAGTATTTATTTTCACTCTCTTAATGAGAAAATCCTGCCTGTAGGTATAACTGAAAATTACCAGGATTTTCTTAGAATTTGAGACGTTCCAAAGTAACAAAATAAGGTAACAAAAATATATTCAGGGGGAGGTTACCATGGTATGGCCATATCACGTGTACAGGGTCCACCCTTATTGAAAATGTTATGTTACGACGCTCAGGCGGAATATCAATAACACAGTGTACTCTAGATCCCAAAATAAACTAACTTATGCATAGTTCTATAAAAAGAATTAAATATAGGATGGAGGTTAAACATTGATTCACGAAACGAGTTTCCTTAAATATGTTGGATATATCTCACAATAACAGTTTATTATTATGACAAGTGGTAACACTGGCTGTCAAGTTTTTCTTCTAAGCAGTGTTCTGTGTTTTGTCTTTAATAAAGTCTTTACTTTAGTCTTATCCTGATGCTCGAACGAAATAGTTGTGTTTTTATTTTACCTATTCATCCCATTCCCGCCAGTTTTCTAACAGGTTATGGGCCCAGGCTACAAAGTTGAATAGTGGTAAATTGGTATTAAAACAAGTTTTTCGAGTGCTACGATGGCAGTTAACTATCTAAGTAATGTTCCAAAGCTGATGGGACGAATTACCCGAATTGGGCTTTCGCCATAGAAAACGTGTTCGTCCTGGAAGGATTGTCGAAGTGTATCGATGGTTCTGAGACAGATACCGTTTTAGTGAGTAAAGCCAAGGCGAAGCTGATTTTGACTTTAGACCCGTCATTGTTCATTCATATGAAAGATAGCAGTTCGGCCAAAGATGTTTGGGACAAGTTGAAGAAGCTATATGAAGACTCTGGTTTCGCGCGTAAAATCGGTTTACTCCGTAAACTAATCTCATTGAGACTTGATAATTGTGAATCGATGGAACTTTACGTGAACCAAGTGATAGACTTTTCTCAGAAATTGGAGAGAAGTGGCTTCAAATTGAGTCAGGAGTTGATTGGAAGCTTGATGCTTGCTTGAGCCAATGGTCATTGCAATCGAACACGCAGGAATTGATGTGACTGCAGATTCCATTAAATCTAAGTTATTAGATATGCACCTAGGTGGCGCAGAGAGTCAATTGTGTGGTGTGTTTGCGAACAAAGTTTATAACAAAGGTGGTAGAGATGGCAGCACCAAAAAGGTAAACAAGGACAAAGGTACAGTCACTTGCTACAAGTGTAAGAAAATTGGCCATTTTATGAACCGATGTCCTGAGAATAAAAGAAACAAGGAAAGTTCATCAAATGCTTTCAACGCTGTATTCCTTACTGCCAAATTTGACAATTCAGATTGGTATGTGGATTCTGGGTGTAGTGTTCATCTCACGTCGAGAAAAGACTGGCTGAAAAATCCCCAAAATGATTTTAAGGTTGAAGAAGTCACTGTGGCAAATGACAACAAACTAGCTATAGAATGTTCTGGCGATGTTGACATTCAGACAATAGTTGGAAATGAGGAGCACTCCATCACAGTTCGTAATGTTCTTTATATACCTGAATTGATGACGAATTTGTTATCAGTGAGTCAGCTGATCAAAAACAACAATAAGGTTACAACAGTAGACAACAGCTGATTGCTTCAGCAAGTCTAGTGGATAATGTTTACAAATTAAACTTCAAGAAACCACAGTGGAACTTGGCAGCATTAGCAATTTCTGGTGAAATCTGGCACAGACGATTCGGCCATTTGAATTACAAAGATTTGAAATCAATAGAAAATGGACTTGTTGATGGTCTCCAGTGTAAAGGTACTCTGGTTAAAAGTGACTTTGACTTATGTGAAGTCTGTTGTGAAGGCAAGCAAGCCAGGCAGTCATTCAGTCACAAAGGTAATCGAGCAAGTTCTGTATTGGAAGTAATACATGGAGATTTGTGTGGGCCAATGGAAGTAACATCTCTTGGAGGCTGAAGATACTTTATAGTCCTGGAAGATGACTTCACTAGAATGACTTTTGCGTACTTTCTCAGGAGTAAGGACGAAGCATATGGAAAATTTCAGGAGTTCAAGAACTATGTAGAGAACCAAAGAGGTACAAAAATCTAAGTTTTTCGTAGTGATCAAGGTACTGAGTTTGATAGTAATCGGTTCCGAGATTTCTATAAAAAATATGGAATTCTGCATCAGCAGACAAATGCTTACACTCAACAGAATGGCATGAGCGAACGCATGAATCGTACCATTGTCGAAAACGCTCGTTGCTTGCTGTATGATGCACATATGGAAAAGATTTTTTGGGCAGAAGCTGTCGCTACCGCAGTCTACCTCAGAAACCGTTCTTCAGTCTCCGGACTTAAAAAAACTCCTTTTGAAATGTGGCATTACAGAAAACCTGATGTTAGTGGCGTACGAATATTTGGAAGTAAGGCCATAACTCTAATCCCATAAGAAAAAAGACTAAAATGGGATAAGAAATCAAAGAGAATGATCTTGGTTGGTTTCAGTGATCACATTAAGGGCTACGGATTATTTGATCCTTATGAAAATAAAATAATAGTGTGCAGGGATGTAGTCATTGAAGAAACCACACATAAACCGAATCCGATAGGATATATGAACCACAAGAATCAGGAGATTCAGTGGGGGCTGAAGCAGAAGCTAAAGAAGATCAGTCTGATGATTCATTTCATGATATTTCCATAGATAATGAATCACAAAATTCCATAAGCGATGATGAATTTTTAATTGAATTGCCACAAGCACAAGAAAACACCGAAGTGAGGAGATCACAAAGAACAATCAAACTTAAGCAGTTTGAAGATTATATTACTTATGCGTGTTTGCAAGAATTAAATTCTAATGACGATCCACTTACATTAAATGAAGCTATGTCAAGGAAAGATGCTGGGTTATGGAAGAAAGCCATGTCTGAAGAAGTTCAGTGCTTTGAAGATAACGATGCCTGGGAGTTGACAAATAGATTTCCGGATTCGTCAACAGTTGTTCCATGCAAATGGGTCTTCAAGCGGAAAGTCAGTGAAACTGGCGAAGTGAAGTATCGTGCGCGTTCAGTTGCAAAAGGTTGTGTTCAAAAAGCTGGTGTTGACTACGATGATGTTTTCTCACCTGTAGTGAGGCATTCTTTTAAGGTTACTGATTGCATTAGCAATAAAATTAGATCTAAAGATATTTCATCTTGATGTAAAAACTGCTTTTTTGAATAGTCCATTAGATGAACCTGTTTATATGAAACAACCTGAAGGTTTTGTAATCAAAAACAAAGAAAACGAGGTATATAGGCTAAGAAAGGCTGTATATGGTTTAAAACAATCGTCCAAAGCTTGGAATATCAGAGTAAATGAAGTTTTGTCTGAGTTGGGTTATACTAAATCAAAACATTAATCTTGTTTATTTATAAAAAGGGACAAAACATCATTGACTTTCATTGGTCTAATATGTAGATGATTTTTTTGTTTTTTCCAATGATTGGAAAAGCTTTGAACCTTTGAAATCAAAATTGAGTGCAGAATTTGATATAAAAGATCTTAGTGAAGCGAGAAATTGTTTAGGGGTTAACATATCAAGAGATTATAACAAAAACATTATTTTCTTAGACCAAGAAAGCTATATAGATAAAGTTTTGATAAATTTTGGCATGGAGAGTTGCAAAACTGTTAATACTCCTATGGAGACTAAGTTTGGTGTTGAAAAAGTAACAGAATCAAATTCTAACTCTATATACTAACTTACCATATCAAAAACTTATTGGGAGTTTAATGTATCTATCAGTGTTAACCAGACCAGACATTTGCAGTTAATTACTTGAGTCAATTTAACAGTAATTATTCAGAATATCACTGGCAATGTGCCAAAAGAATCCTTAGGTATCTGAAAGGTACCAAACATTATAAATTGTCATTTTCTAAAGGTAATGGTTCTATTGATCTAGAAGGTTTTGTGGACTCTGATTGGGCCAATGATCGTGACAGAAAGTCATACACTGGATATGTATTTAAACTTTCCGGGGGTCCAATTTCATGGCAAAGTTGTAAGCAGAAAACTACTGCTTTGAGTAGTACTGAGGCTGAATATATAAGTCTGTCTTAGTGAGGCTTCTAAAGAAGCCCTATATTTAAAAAATATTCTTAGTGAATTAGTTAATTATAAAAGCAGTGTTATAATTTACAACGACAACCAAAGTGCACAAAAACTAGCTTTGAATCCAATATTTCATAAAAAATCAAAGCATATTGATTTAAGGTACCATTTTGTTAGAAAGTGTGTATCAAACAATTTAATAACTATTCATTATCAACAAACTAATGAAATGGTGGCAGACATTTTGACAAAGGGCTTGACAAGAGTCAAGCATTCTTATTTTGTTGATAAATTGGGTTTGATCTCTTAGTTATTTGAGATAATGGGGTGTTGGATATATCTCACAATAACAGTTTATTATTATGACAAGTTGTAACACTGGCTGTCAAGTTTTTCTTCTAAGCAGTGTTCTGTGTTTTGTCTTGAATGGAGTCTTTACTTTAGTCTTATCCTGATGCTCGAACGAAATAGTTGTGTTTTTATTTTACCTATTCATCCCATTCCCGCCAGTTTTCTAACAAAATATAGGAATTGTTTTAGAAAACACATCGATTAGGCAAAATATCGATAAAACAATGTACTTTAAATCCCAGAAGAGACTTACTTATTCATAGTTATATGCAAAAAAAAAAATAATATTAAATCTAAAATGTGTGATATGCAAAATGATTCCAGCTAGACTGGACGGGCAGTCACATATACCAACAATAGTCGTCACTAAAACTATACGACCCCAAATGCCGGCGACTCAGGCGAAGTGAAATCCTGGAACTCTATTCCAGAAGGTATAATAAATTAACCTCAGCACTTCATCACCTGTTGCACACACCAGATTCACGTTGTCCCCTCAGAGAGAGTTCCACACCGACTTGTCTTGGCCAATCAAGGCTGCCTTGCGCGTTTCGCTCATATTTTATTCAGACTGAGTACATATGCCTACCCCATCCAGCGGTGACTAGGTTACTCATCTATTTCGCGAGAACAGTGTCCTGCCTGGCCCTTCCTTCCGGGAGGGGCTAAAGCGTGTTCTACACTCGGCAGTAATACCGTCATGAACACAATAATAAATTGAAAGTGGCTGTTGGTCGGGAAATCCTAATGCGAAAAATAATCGTAACAGAGAGAAGGACTGAGAGAGAGAGAGAGAGGACTGACTGACTGAGAGAGAGATTGAGAGAGGGAGACTGAGAGAGAGACAGAGAGAGCGAGACAGAGAGAGACTGTGTGAGAGAGAGATAGAGAGACTGTGTGAGAGAGATAGAGAGACTGTGTGAGAGAGAGCCTGTGTGAGAGAGAGAGACTGTGTTAGAGAGAGACTGAGAGATATAGAGAGAGACTGTGAGAAATAGACTGTGAGAGAGAGAGAGTGTTACGTGATGATTTTTGTCTCACCAAAAGGATACTTCGAACGCAATAAAAATCAAGCAATTGTGTACTAACCTTCGAGGCTCTCGAATACAATTTTAATTCTCTAGTTTCTGAATCGTTCACTATCACGATGAACTCCTTTTACCAAGTAAACAGTATGATTTGCCGCATTATTCACATAATAGAGATATTTATGTTTCCGTGTAGCATGGTTTCAGGTAAAATTAGTATGGGGTTATGTGCTAGGTATGATATTAGATACCAGGTAGTAATACCCACCAGTTGAAATTTAACATCAACCGTTTATTCAATTTAATTGCATAGTTTTGTTGGTTAAGGAATATTTGTTGATATTATAATAGCCTCTATTTTGTTAAGTCAGCTGTAGAGTAGTATTTCAAATGCGATAGAATTCTTCTTCCTATTTCCAACGTTGTGCTAAAACTTACGCTTAGACACAGTCTACAAGTATTCGAAAGTAGGTGTTGCCAATTTGAAAATCAAAAATTACTGTTTGACTCTTTGTTGAAACGCTCTTCCATCGCAGTCAAATTGAGTATTCTTGTGGGTGTGGGTGTGACTTGATGAGTTGTTCGGAGTTACTCGATAGGTGTGGATTTCTGTGATGAATCGTCCCGAATTTCCGTGAGGTGACAGATTTCAGGCATGCGCAGTATGTCTTCCCTTCGTTTTGAATGTTTTGATAATATTCTTGAGAGAAATGGCGTATTGGTCAGTGGTGGATAAGAGCAACAGTAGGTTCACAAGCACTTTCTGATGACCCCGGTGGGGAAAGAGGGCAGAAGGCCGTGGAGACTTCCGGAATGGTATTTTGTTGACCAGCACACGTGAGTTCAGAATCGGTGGTATTTTTGGTGAGAGTTAGAATATTTCTCTATCCACTAAGAAAGTGGGATTAACAGAAAAATCAGTACCACCGATAATTGGTTTGGATTCTTCCAAACACCCTTCAAGGAGATTAAAATACCCACGTGGCCAGTCATTCTCTTCCAGCCAACCAACATCCAACAGGTGTAGACTCCTTGTGCCGAATGCACTTTTCTTCCACAGCAACTTAGCGACATATGCTTATCGGTATTTTCTTCGTAGGGCTATTTGGAGCAGGCTATTTGAAGCCAGGTAGATATTTGGAGCAGGGTTATTTAGAGTTATTGTCAGACGTAGACCAGGGCTTCTCTTGAGGCAGGGAGACAACCTTCAAGACTAACGGTGTGCATCAGGGACCCTTGATGGAGTGATAGAACCCTCCTGACCTTTCCAGACTGCCGTCCAATAGCCCTTGCATGATAGTTCCGGAGATCCCGGTATCACCCCAAACCTACTTGACGAGACTGAAAGAGCCCACCAAGTATAGTATCGATACCGTGGTTGACATAGCGCCTACCGCTGCATATACGTTTATTATCATACCCTTTTCACCCTTCAGGTATTTATATATAATAGAGCCCTTCAGGCCACTATTCATTAAGTATTCTGAGTACTTTCTTAATCGAACAGTTCAACCCTTCTGGCATATACCTATCTATCTTATGTAAATTGCGGTGATTATCCCGGTAGGGTAATAACTTAGTTGTATAAGTACTTATATATGAATTTGAAGTGGTAATTAGCACTTACAGAAGGAAATTAGAATTCAGAAATACTGAATATTATTCAATATACCTAGTTGTATCCTCCGAACATAACGGAGTCCAATTCCACCCACCCTTTAGGGGTTATTAAAGTAATTTATTGAGAAATTAACCCGTTTTTCACTCTGACCAACCTTACCCACGCCACCGCCCACTGAAGCTAGCCGAGTGTCTCTTTTTAAGGTAGGCACTATAAATATTTTTTGTTACTGTAGTGTATTTGGTAGGCTAGTGTATAATTCACCATGACTGCCAGTGTATGAACATATTTTTATCGTACCATTTCTTGAGGTACTTTTTATACTGCAAGTGTCCAGGCATTCCTATGTTGAATATTTTTCATGTCACTCTCGATACCGTGCATTCCAATACAGAGTTATCAGAACATCAATTGTTTTATTTCAATTCAATTTCATTTGCAAAGGACATTACAATTGGCGACGACGAATAAAGTATCCACGCGATTAGCAGTGCAAGTTTCTGTTAAGACATAAGTGTATTGTAAACGACAAATATGTCTTTTGGAACTCAATAATATTAAACACTTAACTAGCCCACCGTATTCTCCCTCCTCAAATGGCGCTGCAGAAAATGACGTTAAAATCTTTAAATCTGGTGTTAAAAAAAACGATGTTCAATGGTCCCAGCAAAGATTTAAACCTGGCGTTATGTAGATTCTTGTTTGACTATAGAAACACGCCCCATTCTACTACAGGGGTCAGCCCAGCAGAATTAATGTTCGGTCGTTGTTTAAGAACGCGATTTTCCACTCTATTGCCCACGACTTCATCAGAAAAGAGCTCACAACAAATACCTAATGTTCACAAAAGAATGGAAAGTCAGCAACAGAAACAAATAGATTATGGTGGTGGTAGGAAAAATGTACATTTTAAGTTAAATGAAATTGTTCTTGTAAAAAATTACAAATTACCAAATAAGCCAAGTTTTGTTAGGGGAAAGATAGTTGAAATTATTGGTAACTGTACGTATTTAGTAGAAATATCTGAATTAGGAAAAACGTGGAAAAGGCACGTAAATCAGCTAAAAAAATATAGAGTTCCCGAAGTAAAGTCACACATTCCCATTGAAACTGATGTAAAAATTGATAGTGTTCACGATGATTCTAGTTCAGATACTGATGAAAACATTGATGAAACAATTCCCTCTGCCATTGTTACTAGTTCTTTTGACAAAAGTACAAGCTTTAACGAACCGGAAGAAATTGTTTCCAGCAGGCCAAAACGAAATGTAAGGCCTGTTGAGAGATGGGCTTATAACTAGTGTAACTTTAAGAGGGTACAAGCTTCTATGTGAATTTAATATATGTCTATTAGGTATGACTCATCATTGTAATATAGTGTAATATTTTTTTTTAAGGGAAAGGATGTTGTAGTGTATTTGGTAGGCTAGTGTATAATTCACCATGACTGCCAGTGTATGAACATATTTTTATCGTACCATTTCTTGAGGTACTTTTTATACTGCAAGTGTCCAGGCATTCCTATGTTGAATATTTTTCATGTCACTCTCGATACCGTGCATTCCAATACAGAGTTATCAGAACATCAATTGTTTTATTTCAATTCAATTTCATTTGCAAAGGACATTACAGTTACCCCCCCACTATTTGATCTAATTTCCATCATCCCTCTTCAAGAGAGACTATGAGAGAGAGAGACTAACAGAGAGAAAGAGAGACTGTGTGTGAAAGAGACAGAAACTGTGTGAGAGAGAGAGAGTGAAACTGTGAGAGAGAGAGAGAGACACTGTGTGGGAGAGAGAGACTGTGAGAGAGAGAAACTGTGAGAGAGAGAAGCTGTGAGAGAGAGAAACTGTGAGATAGAAAGACTGAGAGAGACTGTGTGAGAGAGAGACTGAGAGAGAGAGGCAGAGAGACTTAGAGTAACAGACAGAGAGACTGAGAGTGACAGACAGAGAGAGAGAGAGAGACTGAGAGTGAGAGACAGAGAGAGAGATGCGTTCCATTTAAGACCCTCAACGCCCAAGAATACGCCGCCTGTTTAATCGTTCCACTAGCTTGCGTCGGCTAATTTACGTTGCAGGCTCAAACTCAAGTGGAACGGAATTATGTGATTTGTGATTGTCAAATTGCAGTGACATGGGTGCATGAGTGCACGGTCAAAATTAATTATTTTTGTAATTGGAATGGAGGATCCTATATAGAATGGATATAGTACGATATTGTGTTATATACTTTACCTACGGCCACTATAGAAAATAGGCGAAAACACACGACGCGCCGCCGCAGTAAACAGCTCTTTACGCTGTAGCGCGACCACTAGGGTCATCTACCAACAAATTCTATAACCATAGTTTGTGTGGTTGCATATCCCTCAGGTATTAATTCTGTCTACAAGCAAGGACACTATTTTTAGAGGATGGTCCAATCGACTGATTTTATCATCCCGTCATATGACGTCAGCGTGATACCTTTTCAATGGTTTATATATCTATATATGTAGATATATAGATATAGAAGAGCATACGGAAGGTATCACGGTGACGTCAATTGAGAGACCATCCTGCACAAATAGTGTTCATTAACCCTGGTCTAGAAGTGCGACCCCTGTGTCATATCCTGGAGGGCATCCCAGGATAGGAAGTATTGTTAAATAATACAACTAGCGTATTCCCGTAGTTATCTATTTAAGATCCAAGTAACAACAACTGTCGTGTCAGCTTCCCTGCCAACACGGTATACACATGTGTGTCATACATTAGTGTATTGTTGGTTGTATAATAGTCAATACCTATATTACATCCTCCCTCTCACAAATCAAGTTTGTGTTACGTTTTTAAATTGGGTGAATGTGGTTTTGGAAATGATCTTAAAAAAAAATTCCCTTTTTGATTCCAAAATCAAAGGTAACAAATTTATTTATTATGGTCACAAAAAAATTAGCTGTCTGATAAAATGACCACTCGGCTAGCTCAGCAGATTGGGGGCAGGTAAGGAGAATAAATCCACCTTTAGGTGAGGTTCTAGAAGTTTCACAAATATTTATTGAATTATAAACTAATCAATTCACAATAAATGAACAACCAGAAAAACAGTTTGAAAAGGTGTTGGTTTTACAACAAAAAAAAATGAGAAAACAGTAATATTAAAGCATACTTGCTCGTGTAATCACACTCAGTATGAGCCAAGAATTTCTTTCCTAAAACTAGGTACTTAATTTTTACTACAATGTATATGAAACCGACAATAATTAAAAGTTCGATGAAAACACTTGAATGAATGTTCAGACGAAGCACTGGCACGAAATAAGATGATGAACGGTCTTTTGGCATGCACAAAAAATAAAAATAGTAATCATGCGAAAGCAGCAAGCAGGTTTCTATTGTTTTTATAATGCAGGTATTGCAAGGATGCAAATAGCAAGATACAAGCTGGCGGTATGCAAGCTCCTGTCGTTATTTAGAGCAATATGATTGCAACAACGCAACAAGCAGAGTGAAAGCGAGAAAGGTAAATTACGACTCACCCCAACGTTGTGGTTTACTTATCTTGTTCGTATGTTGCGAGATTAGAGGAACCCATTTACTGAATGGTTCCGTTCACCATAAAGCTTGGCTGGAACAGTTATGGCGACTCGTGGAAGGCCTTGGTGGGTCAACGAAGCTGAGCTTGGGACTTCAAATCCGACTCCTAGTCGAAATGACATGCAAGCAGGAGCTTGTACATGCACTTTAATGTGTCAACTCTCCTTGGAACCCAAATTCACTTGGAAAAATGATAATCCTCCAGGACTTTATCAAAATTTTTGTAGAGAAGATCACTTGTCCACTTGTCTCTCTCGATCATCCACCAGCACTCTCCTTTTTTTTTCCTCTCTCCTCTCTTTCTTTCCGCTTTTTGAGTCTGTTTCCTCTAGACTCTATTTGAAACTCAGTTTTCTGTAGCTCATTAGTTTCTATAATTCTCAAAATAATTTTGAGGCAATAGAAATGTCCTGCGGTTACGTAATTAAACCACAGCCATTTCTTTCTATATCATAATTTAAAATTCGCGCCAGGAAATGACAGTTGACTAACTCCGTACAGTATATCGTTCGTGAACCAATGCCGATCCAGGATATTTTGAACGGTTGACGTTGACAGTAACCTAACATAACTGTCGTAAAGATTTGTTTCCTTTCAGTAAACAAATGAAAATTGATGATCGTTATATTTTGACTGTAAGTATTCTATACAATTAATGTTTGTTTTATTTCAATGATACTATTTAATTTTTAGGTGTATCTGGATATCGGGTGAGACGTATCGTTCCCGATAAGAGTAAAGTTTGATAGAAGAAAACATAAGTTCATGCGACCAACTACATTGAACAGGCATCCAAAGCCAATCTATGAATGACCTGAAAGTTCCATTAGTGTCTTGTGCTTACAAGTGGTTTCGATTTGACTTTGCCGATGCTATAATTGTTTTATATTTTGCCATGGTTTTTCTTAGCCTCGGCAAATAGAGTTGTCAGAAGGACAGGGGGGGCTCGCGACTAAGCTCTAGTGGAGACGGGAGTGGGTCATACAGAATTAATTGTAATGAGATCTTATATAAGTGCCGGGCGCCAGCTATATGAATGCCGAGCTCACCCTTTTGATTTCTATACTGATTCCCATATAACACGAACAGTATTAATAAGTATTTACCAGACTCATATCATAAATGATAAACCGAAGAATAAGTAACAAATGTATAATTAAGTAATTCGTATAGGATAGAATTGACACCAAATATCTCTTGTCAGTACTTACACCAAGGATCTCTATAAAGAGGGGCTAAATAGTTTAGTAATAACGTTTCAGGTATTCACAGGTACATTTCCAGGACCCCAATACAGTGGAACACTCTCAGTACCCCTAGGTTGAAGTATATACAACTTATAGTATGAAAAGAAAAAAATATATAATTACTGGGTACTCCAAAACACACCTAACACTGTAGGTACCCTCATAATAAACCTAACGACCGCAATAAGTATGGTGCACCTTACCTTTAGCGTTTACACTGTTTTGATATATGTATATATCATCAAAGGATACTAATAAATATGGTGTTACACTGCTGGGTGTGGTAGATGGACGTCGACACCAGGGGGCAACTTGTCTTGGCAATGCTGCTTCTTCGTCGTTTCTGCTACATATAAGTGATACTCAGTGACTCTAACAGGCAAGGGAGGTTCCTCAGGACTAGGAGCCTACAGCAAAGGTAGTAATCCACTAATCATAGGAAGATTTCAATTCGAAAATCCAACCATATAAGTCCGATCCCAGGAAATTCACAAAGGACTAAAAATCAGCCATAAAGAAAAAAAAAAAACCCTGAAATTAGATGAATGACTTTTTATTCAACCCTTGAAAGGTCTTATAAGTACCTCTGTCCAGGAAGGCCTAGGTTTCACTGAGTGAAAACTGTTGGTAGATTCTAGACTGTTTCAGATGTCAATATCCTGGGCAAGGGTTTACAATGGCACACGGGATCAAACACCCAAAGGCTTAAATAGGGAGCACCTAAAATACACCTAGGATTATCAAATGCTGGATGGAAAAGTGTGTGAGAAATGCATACCTGACTAAAAATTGTGGTTATAATCCCCTCAACGGGTAAGGTCCAAAAATATGCTTACACAGCAAATCAAACGAATAAGATGACGTCTGGCACCTTTCGATAGTTGAAAAATATAATCCCTTTATGGACGATTCAAATGGAATCAATTCAAAATTTTCAACTTCACAACATTATATCAGGCAGCTTCTCCCCGGAAAGACTCGGAAGACGGAACGACCACAGAACTTCCCGTCAAAATTGTCAAAATCCTGGTGCAGTGTTGCCAAGTAACCCTTTCAAGTGTATTAGTATCAGTTCAAATAATTTCTCACACGACAGAAAAATTCTTACGACGGAAACCTAGTCATTATGTTCATGACGAGAAATGCTAATTAATACCCCATAACCTGTCCAATTTGTACTCTCTCCGATAATAACATTATTTAAAGGCATTCTGGTGTTACTCCAGACAGCGTAACAGAACGCAACCTACAATCCGTAAATCAAAACGAGCCAGGCATAATCCGGTCATAGCGCACACTCCAACTGGATGTAAATATTGACCCTAATCCAAAGTGAAGATAGCTGGTACCAAGCCGGCAAGGTCAATATTAGGAAGAAGATTGTTTTGAACAGCTGATTCACCTATGACAGTATTAAATATTAGGCCTTTTGAATAATGGAATATAAATAACACCTGAAAAGGTATCTTTCTGCAAAAGGAATTTGGACATAAATAGCAAACATGACCATAGATGATAGCTCCGTAAACTGTCAGTGTCCTAGGTAGGTAAATATTTATTAACATGTGAGAAATGATTGAAGTAATTTGGCAGAGGGGACTACGCTCGAAGAAGCAACATTTTAATAACAAGATTTAGGTTTTAATAACTCGGCGGGTATTGAAAGTGCCTGTAAAGTAATGTAGTCCCGGTACAGACATGATTTAAATTTGGAAATTACCTAGAATAATCAATGGAGGATAAAATGATGTTACAAATTCCCCCCTTACTTTAAAAGCAATTTACCGTAACCGGGAAATTTTATGTGAACCTTGTAATACCCGTATACTATTATGTATCAACGGCATAAATATTGAGCAATGAGGCTTAAAACGCATGACAACAAATCACCTCAAGTTTGTTGTACCCGAAAAAAAATATTGTAAGGCTTGAAACGCATGACAACAAATCGCCTTAAATTTGCTGTTCTGGCAGAAAAAAAAAAAACGCAAGGCTTGAAACTTACGACAACAAATCACCTCAAGTTTGTTGTCCTACCGTACTCTCAATTGTGGTGGTATGGATTCAGCCCAAGAACCGCCTCCGCCGTCCGGTCGCACAACTAAAATATCCAGAACACCCAATGTGGTTGAGTTTAGCTGGAGTTAACTCAACAAACCCAAAATTGCACAACTCAATCTAAGTAGGAGAAGTCTCGTGTTTTAGGTCACATTGCGGCTCCGGACATCCCAGAAACACAACCCAACAACCAACGCGAGTCCCAAACAAAATCCCACACCCCAATTGTCCAGCATTAGGGAGCTGCCATCCCAACAATAATAATGCATATTGTCAGCGCAAAAATTTTAAGATTTTACAATACTCACCCAGCCCTGGAAGAGGTACTGAGTGGAAACACCCCTTAACTAAATAGAAAACCAAACGAAAGCTTGAAACCTGATTTTAAAAGAAGATGGCTCAGGACTTAATCACCACCCACATCAAGACAGAGTTAACAGGAATGCAGTTTCTCAAATACCTTGGAAGCTTTATGGTTGGATAACATTATCAGGAAAGAAAGAATGATTCCTCCGATAGTGTTCTCTACAGAACCAACGTACCTATACGTAACGTAACTGTAGGGGTTGTTCAACAACCTATAAAATACATCGGGGCAATCGCCCTCTCAACAAAAATAAAAAAAAATATAAGGTGGGAGGTTATCTACTACCATAGGTCAACCACAAAGAACCAACCAAAATATGACTGACCAGCATTCCCATCTCTGTTCAGGATGCTAAGGAAAAGAGAAGATAGATAAACAAAAAAAAAAACGCTCAATAACGCAACCACCACAAACTCGACCTATATATCCAGAGTTCAAACTCATAGCCAAATAAATACTCAAGGATTACACTTATTACAGAGGATACTTCCTGTGGAACACATAAGATATAATAAAAATCCATGTTTCTTCCCAGAAGTACTAGCCTCCAACGGAATCAATGTGTTACTGTCATGGGCCCGAAAATACATTAGAAAATAATAACAACCAAGGTACTCTCAGCCACAAGACAAAACACTACGGGTGGTACTGACACAATGGATACTCACTTTGGGAAGGCATCCAAATAATAAAAACCAATGCCCTTCCAGTGATATCAACTACAAACAGTGATGTTACTGCCATGGACCTGAGAATACATTCTCAAATAATAACACGAATGTACTCCCAGCCACTAGATGGAGACCGTACCAAATCCAAGTAGCTTTAGGCAGACGCCAGGGATGACCATCCTTCACCCCAAAATCCGAAAGTACTAGCTTACTCATCAGGTGGATGAGCTTTAAGGTCTTTTACATGCCAAACTCCGCGATAGTTGCCATCATCATCCTTCAATTCGTAAGTCCAAGAAGATACACGTTTCGAAACTAGGAAGGGACCGACAAATTTAGGTGCCAGCTTGGCACTGAAATACTGTGCAGCATTAGACAAAACATGATTCCGTCTCCAAACGAGCTGATTAACATGATATTGAACATCGCGACGCCTAAGATTGTAGGTTTTACTATTCTGTGCATAAGCTTTCGCTAACTTGACCTTCACATCAGCGTACAATTTTTGGAAGACTTTCTCACGTTCCTCAGTAAGTGCTGAACGATCAAACTGTATTTCTTTTGGAGGGGCGTTGTCCCCTTTGAACGGCAGTTCTCGACCGAATACTATAAAATTGGGAGAGAATCCAGTCACTTCATGTTTCGACGAACGAATCGCCAATCCAACTTGACTCAAACGTTGATCCCAACCTCTCTGATCTTCGGACAGGTAGGACCTCAACATAGTTTTTATAACCCGATTTACTCTTTCAACGGGATTGGCTTGAGGGTGATATAGAGCAACAAATTGAATTTTACTATTATAACTGGTTATAAACTTAGCAAATTCCTTAGAACGGAACTGCGAACCGTTATCTACGATGATTGAATTAGGAGCGCCAAAAACTGAAAATACATGAGCATCCAATATTTTAATAATGGCGGCAGTCGTGGCAGTGCGTAAAGGAAACAAAAGCGGAAATTTACTGAAGCAATCAGATACGACAAAAATATACTGATTACCTGAACGGGACCTAGGTAAGGGACCTACTAAGTCAGCAGAGAGTAATTCAAAAGGGCGAGATATGGTTACTTGTTTTGACAACATCAATCCCGGAGGGCGTTTTTGTTCAGGCTTAATTGACTGACAGGTGTTACAGTGCCGAATGAATGAAGCGACATCAGAACGCATCTTTGGCCAATAATAATGTTCGGCCAACTTGCTGAAAGTTTTGAAAACGCCTACATGAAGCAATTCGGAGTGTGTTTGCTCGATTAAGGACTTCCTCTGATGACGAGGTATAACTTCTTTCCAATGATCAGAAACTGTAGCCAGTTCAGGGATACGAGGTGTTATGTTTTTAAACAGTTTTCCTTGGAAAAGTTGCCAAGAAGGAAATGTATGTGGTGACTTCGATATTCGCTCGATCAGCCTTTGGTACCATTTATCGCCTTTTTTGATGGAAATTTGGGTGTCGTGTAGAAAACAAGCGTTGAGAGCATCAATGCTAGGAACAGCTCGAGATAGAGTGTCGGGTACGACATGTTCTTTACCTTTTCTATGGATAATGGTATAATCGAATTGTTGAAGGCGTATGGCCCAACGGGCCAACCGACCAGATGGAGATTGTAATTTGTCCAAGCATAGTAAACTGGCGTGATCGGTCACTACCGAGAAATGTCCCCCTTCAATATAGGGTCGGAGTTTTTCAATCGCCCATAGAACAGCCAAACATTCGCGTTCTGTAGTTGTATAGTTACGCTCCAGTCGAGTAAGGGATCTGGACAAATAACATATCGCCTTCTCACCATCAGGGTGTGACTGCGTTAACACCGCTCCAAGACCATATCCCGATGCATCTGCCTGAATGACAAAAGGCAATGAGAAATCAGGGCACGACAGAACAGGGGCACTAATAAGACACTCCTTCAAGTTGTTTAGAGCCTCATTACATTCCGAGCTCCAATTGAAAGGTTTATTTTTCCGCAACAGATCACAAAGAGGGGCTGTCAAGGTTGAGAAATTCGGAACAAATCGTCTATACCATGAAGCCAAGCCAAGAATTCGCCGAACTTCAGAAACTGACTGCGGAATAGGGATATCTAAAATGGCTCTAACTTTTTCTGGATCTACTCGAAGTCCAGTGGCATCAACAATGTAACCCAAATATAACAGTTCGGGTCTGCAAAAGTGACATTTCTCCTTAGAAACCGTTAAATTAGCCTTTTTCAAACGTGAGAACACTTCCCGTAAGATCTCAATATGTTTATCGAAGGTTTGGGTGACTATAATGATATCGTCCAAGTAAACAAAAACATTTGGTTCCAGCTCCGGACCTAATATACGGTCAACGAGGCGTTGAAAAGTAGCTGGGCTATTAGAAAGTCCCATTGGCAAGCGACGAAATTGATATAATCCTCGGTTAGGAACAGTAAAAGCTGTCAAAGGACGAGAGGATTCGGCAAGAGGTACCTGAAAATAGGCAGATTTGATATCCATTGACGAAAGAAACTTAGCATCACGAAGTTTGTCCAAGGTTGCAGAAATATAAGGTAGAGGATATGCATCTCGTTCTGATACTTTATTTAATTTGCGGTAATCAACACAAAATCGGTAAGTGTTGTCCTTCTTTTTGACTAATAATATCGGTGAAGACCAAGGACTGTCTGAACGTTCAACAATTCCTTCTGACAGCAATTTATTCAATTCGGTATCAATATGTTTTTGCATAACCGGGCTGACTGGATAATATCTTTGCTTAATAGGAGGGGAAGAAGTTTTAATGACATGTTGCACTAGATCTGTACACCCTAATTTGTCACCCATTTCCCGAAAAGCTGTTTGCACCACTTCATTTAAAAGTTGTGACTGCTCAGAAGTTAATTGATCCTCAGATTGTAAGGCAATAGAGTCAATTGCGACTTGAGGATTATTTGCAAAAACCCACTCTCCTCTTCGAAGATCAGGAATAATTTCCAATTTTTTCCAAAAATCAATACCTAAAATTAAAGCATGAGGTAACGCCGGAATAATTAATGATGAAATCACTTTCACACGATTTTCCAATTTCATGGGAAGCTCTACACTACCAATACTTGAACAGGTTTGTCCATTGGCAACCCGACAATTAACTATATTATTAACATTTAATTTGAGATTAAGTTTCTTCAAAACTTCCCAGCCAGGCCCACCGACTATTGTATTTGAAGCACCTGAGTCAAGAAGTCCAAGTAAAGTTACATCAAAAACTGAAACAGACAAATAGGGTCGCTCATCATTTTGCGCATGACCTAAAACATAATCAAGGATAACCCTGTGTTTGTTTGATAAACAGGGGTCAGCCGGATAGTACAAGGAGGCACCAGTACGGCTATCCATGGACTCCCTTATTGGTTTTCCGACCTCTTATTACATTTAGGACAAGTCCTTACAGTAACATTGGGAAGACCACATTTAAAACAATATTTCGTCCTAGTAGATGAGGTGCATTGCTTTGCAGCATGTCCTTTACTATGGCAGTTCCAGCATGTGAGTATGGTATCTACCTGACTTGAGGAAGAAGATGACCCTTCCGAATAAATGTAGGCCAAGTCCGGCTCCATCAGATGACTTTTATTTCTTGGGGGTGGAACAAAAGATTCAATAGATTCTTTGCGCGCTTCTAATTGACGTCCCAATTCTAAAAGATGATTTATAGAATCGATTTTAATCAACCCCAATTGACTTTGGTAAAATGGTGAAATATTTCTAAGTAAAATCTTCAACCGCGCCTCTTCCAATACTGGTATTGTCAATCTATTGAACATATTGCTCATAATAGCAATATACATTCCGATAGTCTCATTAGGACCTTGAGTTCTTTGCTTTACCTCTTGAAACAATTTTTCATTGTAGTTTGGCGGTAGAAATTGAATTCGTAATTCTTTCACAAGTTGTGTCCAAGAATTAATTGTTGGTCGAATGGATCTAAACCAAATGAGTGCTTGTCCAGTAAAGAGATCACTAGCCGACGTGAACAGCTGAGTTTCAGTAACACCCCTAGATATACAAAGCTCTTCTACATTTTCTAAGAATGCGTTAAGTGAGCAATGAGAAATATTACCGTCAAATTTAACAAGGTTCCATTTAGACACCGGTACCCCTCTACTATTATTATTAGAAGAAGCAGTTGGTTGAGTAACCACATTAACGGCTATGTCATCATCAGACTCCTCAGATTCTGAAGAACTTGTAATAACAGTAGATGACATGAGTACACTCAATTCCAAAGGAGTATGATTTTGCTGTGACAGCCTTTTATACTTTCGAATTCGTGACTTTAGTTCAGATTGGTAATTGAGAAGTTCGACAAGATATTTTGACTTAGTTGCATGCTCCATATCTGAAGTTGCAACTGCTCGTTCTGCCCTCATGAACAAATGTTTAAGTTTTGTACTAATTTTCAAGCAACTTGAATCAGACTCATCCCCTGCAAAATCCGAAATCAAGCTTTGCATTTCTGCAAATTTCGATTCAATATAATCAGAATCTTCCTTAAACGAAAAGGGATACTGAGGGTACTGAATAGTTGCAGAACTTTTTTCTAATTTCAAATATCCTCTCAAAGCTTTTCTCATCTCTGCCACTGTAATTTTGTCAGTGACTCCTCGAATAGCCAATTCATAAGTCAATTCTATTTTCTCAAGGTAGTTTACATGAAATTTCCCTTCCATATTGAAGTTGACAAAAAAACAATTTAAATAGTTCGTTCCCTTTAAAAAAAATAATTTCTCTACCACTGACTATACTCACAGTAATCAAGAATTTACCATAAAAAAAATAACACTATAGTCTATGTTTCAAAGAAAACAAAAAAAATCATAACTGGTCACTGAAAATGTATCACCCTGTATACTAAATACCACCTGAAAAGTGTTGGTGAATGCAATTAAATTTGGGCGCCAAATTTTGCCATGGTTTTTCTTAGCCTCGGCAAATAGAGTTGTCAGAAGGACAGGGGGGGCTCGCGACTAAGCTCTAGTGGAGACGGGAGTGGGTCATACAGAATTAATTGTAATGAGATCTTATATAAGTGCCGGGCGCCAGCTATATGAATGCCGAGCTCACCCTTTTGATTTCTATACTGATTCCCATATAACACGAACAGTATTAATAAGTATTTACCAGACTCATATCATAAATGATAAACCGAAGAATAAGTAACAAATGTATAATTAAGTAATTCGTATAGGATAGAATTGACACCAAATATCTCTTGTCAGTACTTACACCAAGGATCTCTATAAAGAGGGGCTAAATAGTTTAGTAATAACGTTTCAGGTATTCACAGGTACATTTCCAGGACCCCAATACAGTGGAACACTCTCAGTACCCCTAGGTTGAAGTATATACAACTTATAGTATGAAAAGAAAAAAATATATAATTACTGGCTACTCCAAAACACACCTAACACTGTAGGTACCCTCATAATAAACCTAACGACCGCAATAAGTATGGTGCACCTTACCTTTAGCGTTTACACTGTTTTGATATATGTATATATCATCAAAGGATACTAATAAATATGGTGTTACACTGCTGGGTGTGGTAGATGGACGTCGACACCAGGGGGCAACTTGTCTTGGCAATGCTGCTTCTTCGTCGTTTCTGCTACATATAAGTGATACTCAGTGACTCTAACAGGCAAGGGAGGTTCCTCAGGACTAGGAGCCTACAGCAAAGGTAGTAATCCACTAATCATAGGAAGATTTCAATTCGAAAATCCAACCATATAAGTCCGATCCCAGGAAATTCACAAAGGACTAAAAATCAGCCATAAAGAAAAAAAAAACCCTGAAATTAGATGAATGACTCTTTATTCAACCCTTGAAAGGTCTTATAAGTACCTCTGTCCAGGAAGGCCTAGGTTTCACTGAGTGAAAACTGTTGGTAGATTCTAGACTGTTTCAGATGTCAATATCCTGGGCAAGGGTTTACAATGGCACACGGGATCAAACACCCAAAGGCTTAAATAGGGAGCACCTAAAATACACCTAGGATTATCAAATGCTGGATGGAAAAGTGTGTGAGAAATGCATACCTGACTAAAAATTGTGGTTATAATCCCCTCAACGGGTAAGGTCCAAAAATATGCTTACACAGCAAATCAAACGAATAAGATGACGTCTGGCACCTTTCGATAGTTGAAAAATATAATCCCTTTATGGACGATTCAAATGGAATCAATTCAAAATTTTCAACTTCACAACATTATATCAGGCAGCTTCTCCCCGGAAAGACTCGGAAGACGGAACGACCACAGAACTTCCCGTCAAAATTGTCAAAATCCTGGTGCAGTGTTGCCAAGTAACCCTTTCAAGTGTATTAGTATCAGTTCAAATAATTTCTCACACGACAGAAAAATTCTTACGACGGAAACCTAGTCATTATGTTCATGACGAGAAATGCTAATTAATACCCCATAACCTGTCCAATTTGTACTCTCTCCGATAATAACATTATTTAAAGGCATTCTGGTGTTACTCCAGACAGCGTAACAGAACGCAACCTACAATCCGTAAATCAAAACGAGCCAGGCATAATCCGGTCATAGCGCACACTCCAACTGGATGTAAATATTGACCCTAATCCAAAGTGAAGATAGCTGGTACCAAGCCGGCAAGGTCAATATTAGGAAGAAGATTGTTTTGAACAGCTGATTCACCTATGACAGTATTAAATATTAGGCCTTTTGAATAATGGAATATAAATAACACCTGAAAAGGTATCTTTCTGCAAAAGGAATTTGGACATAAATAGCAAACATGACCATAGATGATAGCTCCGTAAACTGTCAGTGTCCTAGGTAGGTAAATATTTATTAACATGTGAGAAATGATTGAAGTAATTTGGCAGAGGGGACTACGCTCGAAGAAGCAACATTTTAATAACAAGATTTAGGTTTTAATAACTCGGCGGGTATTGAAAGTGCCTGTAAAGTAATGTAGTCCCGGTACAGACATGATTTAAATTTGGAAATTACCTAGAATAATCAATGGAGGATAAAATGATGTTACAATTTTAACTAATAAAGAAAAATTGAATTGTCTTATTTCATTCTTGATTTCAGCAAAATATTTACCTCGATTTGAATCTTTGGATAGGCAATTCACATCACTTCTGCATGTGATGGTGGTTGCATACTTTTTAGTAACCTGGTAAGATATGTTGATATAATTTGTTGTTGAGTATTTGGATAGGCAATTCGCATCACTTCTTCATGTGATCGCGGTTGCATACTTTTCAGTAACTCAGCAAGATATGAAAATATGTTGATTGAAACCTATGTTACGTGGCGGGAAATACGCACGTAACATTACCCCCCTTACCCGGAAGAAATTTCATAGAAATTTCACAAGCTAAATTATTATATTAGTTAATTTTCTTCTGTTGAAGAGTTATTCAACGTTTCTGAAGATTTATCAGGCTTCAGGTCTTTGACATTCCAAACTCCCCCCGATTTTCCTTTTCCATCTAGTAATTCATAAGCCCACGGCGATACTTTTCTTACTATTGTGAAGGGTCCAATGAATCTTGGAGCCAACTTTGCTGAAAAATATTTCGCTGCGTTGGACTGAAAATGTCCTTTCCGCCAAACTTTATCCCCCACCTCATACTGAACATCACGATGACGCATGTTGTAATGTCGTCGGCCTTTTTCGAAAGCCTTATCGAGTCGTGTCCGAACCTCTTTGAAAATTTTTGAAAAATGTTCTGGAGAGTTGTCCAAAGCTTGGCTAGGGTTTGAATCCGGTAAACTATCTAGCAATGCATAGTCTTTACCGTGCACACACATCTCCCTTCCAAAGTTGACCAGATACGGAGTTTTCCCCGTGCTTTCGTGGATAGCTGTACGAATTGCGCACGCAGCTTTCTGGAGTAGCATATCCCAGTGTCGGTGATTATCTTGTATGAATGATCTCAGGATCCCTTCCACAGTCCGATGCTGTCGTTCACAAGGATTTCCTTGGGAATGATAAAAAGGTGTTCTAACTGCCTTGACTCCGTAGGATTCTAATAATTTTTTTATGTCGTCGCTGATAAATGGTTTGCCGTTATCCGTTATTAGTGTCTTGGGCACACCGAACAGAAGGAACACGTTATCTTCCAATAATTTAATAATGGTTTTGGAATTTGCTGACCGCATCGGGAAAAATAAACAGAATTTTGAAAAGTAATCTGAAACGCTCAAGATGTAACAGTGTCCCGCCGAAGACTTAGGTAGAGGTCCTACTACATCGACTGAAATGGTTTCCCATGGTTTAGAAATATGTGGACGGCCAGACAGTAGACCAGCTGGGGCTTTCTGTTCAGGCTTTTGCGCCAGACAAACAACACAAGCCCGAACGTAGCGAATCACATCGTTCTTCATCTTTGGCCAGAAATATTTATTCGAAATGCGTTGATAGGTTTTGTATACTCCCCCGTGACCCGAAGTCGGAAGATCATGATTGGTCTTCATTACCTCTTTTCGATGAGTCTTAGGCACCACTACTTTCCATGCTTCTCGACACCTCTTATACACGTTCTTGTCATCACAACGCCACAATGGGAAATTCAAAGGAGACTGTTCTATATTTTTACGCATTTTATCGAGCCAAGGGTCTTTTTGGCCTGGAAAAAGATCAAACTCAACCTCTACGCTGTCTGCAACAGGAACAGCTCGTGACAGAGCATCGGGCACGACATTGTCCTTTCCACGCCTATGCTCTATCTCGAAACTGTACTGTTGAAGTTTTACACTCCATCTAGCGAGTCGGCCAGTGGGGTCTTTTAAATCGTTTAACCACTTGAGTGCAAAGTGGTCTGTGACCACTTTGAAGTGTGTGGCTTCCACGTAAGCTCTAAATTTCTCTATTGCCCATAAAACAGCGAGACATTCCTTTTCTGTGACGCTATAATTACGTTCATTTCGCGTGAGAGAGCGACTAATATAACTGATTACCTTTTCATCACCCGCTTCGTCATTCTGGGTTAACACCGCGCCCAATCCGTAGTCACTGGCGTCAGTCTGAATGCTAAATTGACGTTCAAAATCTGGGCAGGTCATTACCGGTGCTGCGACTAAATGTTCTTTGATTTTGGTGAAAGCATTTTCGCAACTAATATCCCAAACAAATTTCACTGATTTTTTCAACAAGTTGGTCAACGGTGCGACAATCGTTGCAAAGCTGGGTATGAATCGCCGATACCAACTCGTCATTCCCAAAACACGCCCAACTTCTCTCACGTTTTTTGGTCGAGGTACATTCAAAATTGCAGCGACCTTGTCGGGATCGACATGCAACCCATATTTGTCGACTACATAGCCAAGGTACTTTAATTCGGATCTGCAAAAATTGCATTTCTCCTTTCCTACCCTCAGCCCCGCCTTCTTCAATCTATCAAATACCTCCTGCAATATTTCCAAATGTTTGTCAAAGGTTTGGCTCACAATGATAATATCATCTAGGTATACAAAAACATAGGGCTCTAAATCGGCCCCGAGTACTCCATACACTAAACGCTGCCACGTAGAACTTGAATTGTGCAAGCCGAATGGCATACGAGTAAATTGAAAGAGGCCCCGTCCTGGAATTGTGAATGCCGTGATTGGTTTCGATTCCTCTGAAAGCGGTACCTGCCAAAAGGCACTCTTTATATCTAGCGAGGTTAGATAGGCTGCATCTCTGAGCTTGTCCAACGTACTTGATATGAAAGGAAGTAGATATGCATCCCGTTCCGTAACTTTGTTCACCTTTCTAAAGTCTATGCAAAACCGATAAGAATTATCTTTTTTTTTTACCATGACAATGGGTGATGACCATGGTGAAGATGAGGGTTCTACAACACCTTGTCTCAACATCTCATTTAACTCTTCATTCACATGTTTCAGTAATGCGGGTGACATGGGATAGAATCTCTGCTTGATCGGCTCGGATTTGGTTTTGATTTTATGTTTGACGAGAGATGTGCATCCTAGTCCTGCTGGTATGTCTTTGAATATATTTTCCACGAAATCATTCAACCGCCTTTTTTGTGACTCCAACAGATGCCCGTCGTCAATTATACTTGCGACTCGAAGATCTGTTGATTTGTCAGAAAAGGTCCAATGATTATGTCTTAGATCAGGGACGAGACCAATCCGACGCCAGAAATCTGCTCCCAAAATGAGCATATGTGGTAAGGATGGAATCACTAATGTTTTCACCATAACCACTTTATCTATCACTTGAAACGGCATGTCATAAAATCCTCGCACTTCACATTCATTTCCATTTGCTACCGTGCAATAGTGTGTTTCAGAAGGATGTAAATCCAGTCCCAAATTTTTCATTCGTTCGAACCCCCGTTCCCCAATAATCGTTGCAGACGAGCCAGAGTCGAGTAAGCCCAACAATTCAATCCCCATCACTTTGACTTTAAGGTAGGGTCTTTCATCACCCTTGACACTAGCAAGTACGTAGTCTAAAACACCCTGAATATGCTCCATATTGTTTCTACTGGCCTCTTGATGGATCGAGTCTACGATGTGGCCTGATCGCGACTCGAACGCTCGTTTCCCGCGCTATTACAGCATTTCTCACAGTTACGGACGGTTTTATCTGGTGTTCCACAGCGATGACATCTAGGAGTTTTAGGCAACTGACAGTCCTTCGCAATATGTCACACATTTCCACAGTTGAAACATTTTGTATTTTGAGATGGCCAGTTTTTCTGTAGAGCTGCCAGCTCAACTTGCGATTCATTTGCTGGGAGAAAATTTGTTTGGTTGCCATAGTCATATTCACTCGTGACTGCATCAACTCGATATCTCCTTGGATTATACATAAACTCTGTTTCAGTTACTAGATTTTTATTAGTTGGTGGAGGTCGCATTCTTTGAGTGCGTACCTGTACATCTTCAATCCATTTTCCGAGGCTCAACAATTCTGAAAGGCTAAATATTGGACGTAATGGTAATCTGTCTTGAATCGAAGGCAACAGGCGCTCCCGGATGAGTCTCACTCGTTCCGGCTCCATGGGTTTATCCCTCAACTTGCCGAAAAGACTTTCCATATTGATGATATACGTTGCCACTTCTTCGTGTTGGCCTTGAGTGCGGTTTCTTATATCATTCCAAACATCATCATCATAATAAGCTGACAGGTAAAGTCTTCTCAGATGGTAAGTGACGTCATCCCAAGTATACAACTGCTCTGTGGTGTTCCTAAACCAATGTAAAGGGGTTCCTTTCAGAAGAATGGGAGTAAACCTCACCAGTTGGTATCTAGGGATACCACAAGCACTACTAAGCTCTTCTACTCGTTCTATGAAATTTGTAACACTCATATTTTGTCCATCAAATGTCAGGTTCCATTTCATAACTGTATTGAAGTTTCGAGCTGCTGAATCTTCTCCAGAACCATTTCCAAAAAATCTACTTTCCCTTGAAGCTCTTGCATTTTCTTCAGCCCTATTGGGAGCATATCTTCTATCACCAAACCTTGGCGTAGCTCCGAAATGACCGTCATCAAATCTCCTATACGCTGAATCTATGCCAGGTCTGCCAGCGTGCGTAACCTTATCTATTTCTCGCGAATCTCGATGGAAATAATGAGGATAAAATGGAGCTTGTCGTTGTTCCGGAGTTCTTAGATTATCCCCTTCTTCTTCCCCATCCTCCACGTCTTCATGAATTGATAAACCTTCCAAAAGTTGTTGTGAATTGCTCAACCTCTGGTTGCCTCTGGAAGGAGGAACCTCAAATTTATTTCTTTCTTCTGGTTTATCCCCTTGGTTCTCCAGATGTATATTTTCCGCTCTTTCCAACAATTCCACGCATCTTTCGATGAGTTCATTTTTCCTTGTTTGTACTCCTTCCGCCGCTATTCGACTAAGTCTATTCGAAACGTGCAGTAATCTGGATGTTATACGACTGCGTTCATTTTTTGCATTATTCCGGTCGAAGGTGTCAAGCATGCCCTGTAGTTCATCAAGTTTTGTAACGCAAGTTGCTATTTCAGCATCCGCATCAAATTCGAAAATGAATGAAGGAGCATATCCCCCGTGTTTCTCTAGATAAAGGCGCTGTCTCAACCGTGCCCTTAATTGATCGACAGTTCCAGCTTCCGGAAGTGCTCCCCGAACCTGAAGTTCGTATGTTAATTCGTCGGCTCTCAACCGGTTGACTTCCATTTTGTAGATATTTTGAATATTTCAATTATATAAAAGGAATTATGGAAATAGAAAACAATCGAAAATTTACTAGTTTTGCCGTAAAAACTATTCACCCCCCTCCAAAAAAAAAGAATTGGATATAATTCGCCCGAACACAACGAAAAATAATGAAGAAAAAAAATAAAATCAGGCTCTTCGACCCTTATGTCAACCTGTATACCACCTAACCTATAAACCGTTTCGAAATATCCTGTGTATTGCCGATATTCTGACTCTGAATTTAAAAAAAAAATACGAAGTAAAGACTATATATATTTTTGCATATACCTAAACAGTTCCCCCTGTATACGCGTCAGGCATATGACCTCATCAATGGAAAAGGTAATACTTAAAAAAAATTAATGTCACAGAACTGACTCGAAATAATTTACCTACCCTGTATATCTATCTGAATTCAGAGTGAATGAAACTATTATTAAATTGCCGGAATATTATCGAAAAAATTATACCAACGTGATGTACTATTTGATGCAAATGAAAGTAAAAAAAATATTCAGGAAGTAATGAATTATTATTTTTTTTTGTGTACCATAAATAGATCAACCCTGTATATGCGATAGCCGTATCACTTCATTATCGCACTACGTGTGATTTCCTGCAATGCAATGATTAAAAAAAATATGTTGCAGAAATGACGTGGGATAAATTGTCCACCCTGTATATCCACTTTATATGCAACCGCAGTAGGTCACCGCGTGATTTCCTGCAATATAATAATTTAAAAAAAATGTTGCAGAAATGATGTGGAGTAAATTGCCCACCCTGTATATCCACCTGATATGCAAGCGAACGAAATTATTCCTGACTTGACGGAATATTATAGACAAAAAATACAAATGTTATATTTGCGCTGAATGAAATAAAAAAAAATTCACAAAGTAGAAAGGAATACTTTTATGTACCATATATAATCTAACCCTGTACACCCGTGGGCCGTTTCACTCAATTACAGCTACAGGTTACCTTGTAGGTGCCTGCAATATATATAATTGAAAAAAATGTAGTGTCGCAAAATGATGTGAAACAGTTCGTCCACCCTGTATATCCACTTGATATGAAACCGAACGGACTTATTCCTGAATTGCCGAATTGTCATAAAAAAATACACTAAAAAAAATCAGTTGATATTTGCCAACCGATGCAAAGGAAGGACGAACACAAAAAAATATATGAAAATCCTTTCGTTTTTAAAAAAAAACAAAGGATCTCGATTATTCGCTCAAATAAATAACGTACAGCTGCATATCACTGATTCCTGCCTGAATATGAAATATTTTAATGCAATGCAAAGCCAATTGTTTGTACCCTGTACCTGACACAATAATATAAGTTGAAAACTACCCTTCCAAATACTGCATTGCTAGAATGGGCGCCATTTTGTTACGTTTTTAAATTGGGTGAATGTGGTTTTGGAGATGATCTTAAAAAAAAATTCCCTTTTTGATTCCAAAATCAAAGGTAACAAATTTATTTATTATGGTCACAAAAAAATTAGCTGTCTGATAAAATGACCACTCGGCTAGCTCAGCAGATTGGGGGCAGGTAAGGAGAATAAATCCACCTTTAGGTGAGGTTCTAGAAGTTTCACAAATATTTATTGAATTATAAACTAATCAATTCACAATAAATGAACAACCAGAAAAACAGTTTGAAAAGGTGTTGGTTTTATAACAAAAAAAAATGAGAAAACAGTAATATTAAAGCATACTTGCTCGTGTGATCACACTCAGTATGAGCCAAGAATTTCTTTCCTAAAACTAGGTACTTAATTTTTACTACAATGTATATGAAACCGACAATAATTAAAAGTTCGATGAAAACACTTGAATGAATGTTCAGACGAAGCACTGGCACGAAATAAGATGATGAACGGTCTTTTGGCATGCACAAAAAAATAAAAATAGTAATCATGCGAAAGCAGCAAGCAGGTTTCTATTGTTTTTATAATGCAGGTATTGCAAGGATGCAAATAGCAAGATACAAGCTGGCGGTATGCAAGCTCCTGTCGTTATTTAGAGCAATATGATTGCAACAACGCAACAAGCAGAGTGAAAGCGAGAAAGGTAAATTACGACTCACCCCAACGTTGTGGTTTACTTATCTTGTTCGTATGTTGCGAGATTAGAGGAACCCATTTACTGAATGGTTCCGTTCACCATAAAGCTTGGCTGGAACAGTTATGGCGACTCGTGGAAGGCCTTGGCGGGTCAACGAAGCTGAGCTTGGGACTTCAAATCCGACTCCTAGTCGAAATGACATGCAAGCAGGAGCTTGTACATGCACTTTAAAGTGTCAACTCTCCTTGGAACCCAAATTCACTTGGAAAAATGATAATCCTCCAGGACTTTATCAAAATTTTTGTAGAGAAGATCACTTGTCCACTTGTCTCTCTCGATCATCCACCAGCACTCTCTTTTCTTTTTTTTTTCTCTCCTCTCTTTCTTTCCGCTTTTTGAGTCAGTTTCCTTTAGACTCTATTTGAAACTCAGTTTTCTGTAGCTCATTAGTTTCTATAATTCTCAAAATAATTTTGAGGCAATAGAAATGTCCTGCGGTTACGTAATTAAACCACAGCCATTTCTTTCTATATCATAATTTAAAATTCGCGCCAGGAAATGACAGTTGACTAACTCCGTACAGTCTATCGTTCGTGAACCAATGCCGATCCAGGATATTCTGAACGGTTGACGTTGACAGTAACCTAACATAACTGTCGTAAAGATTTGTTTCCTTTCAGTAAACAAATGAAAATTGATGATCGTTATATTTTGACTGTAAGTATTCTATACAATTAATGTTTGTTTTATTTCAATGATACTATTTAATTTTTAGGTGTATCTGGATATCGGGTGAGACGTATCGTTCCCGATAAGAGTAAAGTTTGATAGAAGAAAACATAAGTTCATGCGACCAACTACATTGAACAGGCATCCACAAGCCAATCTATGAATGACCTGGAAGTTCCATTAGTGTCTTGTGCTTACAAGTGGTTTCGATTTGACTTTGCCGATGCTATAATTGTTTTATATTTTAACTAATAAAGAAAAATTGAATTGTCTTATTTCATTCTTGATTTCAGCAAAATATTTACCTCGATTTGAATCTTTGGATAGGCAATTCACATCACTTCTGCATGTGATGGTGGTTGCATACTTTTTAGTAACCTGGTAAGATATGTTGATATAATTTGTTGTTGAGTATTTGGATAGGCAATTCGCATCACTTCTTCATGTGATCGCGGTTGCATACTTTTCAGTAACTCAGCAAGATATGAAAATATGTTGATTGAAACCTATGTTACGTGGCGGGAAATACGCACGTAACATTTGTTTGGTGCTTTAATGATACGACCAGACCTAGTTTTATATGGAGATATCACAGACTCTGCAGAAGGCATTTCGGCAGCATCAGATACTTGTTCATGATATCCTTTTAGTTTTGATCTATGTGAATGACTTAACTGATTGTGGATCTGATCATGATCATTATTGGCACTCTGCGTCATGCTGTTCGAGTCATGTTCAGAAGAAGAGTTAAACTGATTGGGTGAATCTTTTATGTCGATTCTGTTTCGTCTCACAATGTCTCCGTCCATATTTTGAACCATATAAGTGTTACGTTTCACGTATTTTTTGCTTTTCTGTGTATTGACCTTTAAATAATGAATATGGCAATGTCGTCAAATACTGTCGTTCATAACGACCCATTAAAAAAAATAATTTTGTAAACAATTTTCTTCAGAATACAATTATCACGATTTTATAGTTAGAAAAGTAATAAAACTACTAGTATTTTTCACATCCTGGTTTTATTACAATTTCAAAGAGGGGTAGAAGTTTGCCAGCTATCAGAAAAGTTACAGTCCATATTCGAAACCAAACTCATACCCACAAACATGGTCATTCGACCGGGATATTATCTATTGGAATACGTATATACCGAAGTAGCTACACGACGTATTCAGCATCAGTTGCCGTCGAGGAAGCTGAAAAGAAGATTCCCAAACAAATATCTGTGAAGAGAGAAGAAAGAGCATTACTGTTAGAGAGACTACCTAACTGCATTGTTTTTGAATTCCAAGAGCAACAAAAAGCATCGTTGTCTTGCGTAGCCCGGAGTCAAAGTCAGTATTTTCCTTTTCATTCCCTTTCCTTTCCACAATACTTTGAAATATATTTAATCTTGACTTTGGTTGTAGTTGTTTGAAAGTTAACATCTTTTTATTTCACCGAGTCCTATTCAAATGGCTGGTATGGACATATTGGTAAAAAGGAGAGCAGTCATAAAAGGTAAACTAGCAATTTTCTCTAAATTTGTTTCGAAATTAGCCCCTCCAATAACTGACGAAAACTTATTACTCGAACTAGAACAACGTTTAGAGCGTTCTGCCTCTCTCCTTAATGACTTTGAAGCAGTTCAGTTGGATATTGAATTATTGTCTACTGAGGTAGAGTCAGAAGTTCTAGAACGCGAAACATTCCAGCAATTTTTTTATAACTCCTCCACAAAGGCAAAGAATATTTTGAATTTTGCTAGATTGAATCAAAATAGTGGTGTAGGCAATACAAGCATGACGAATAATTTACGTACGAGCCCTACGAGTAACATTAGGGCCATGAGCCCAACTGATCAAGGTATGTCTCATAAGTCAGATTGCCAATAATTGATTTGCCAAAATTTGATAGTAGCTTTGACGTTTGGATTGAATTTAGAGATGTTTTCGAATCACTTATTCATAAAAATAGCTCAATCAATGATGTACAAAAATTTCATTATCTTCGTCCTGCGTTGGAAGGTGGTGCCAGGCAGGTTATAGCTAGTTGAGAAATTTCTTGCACAAATTATCCAATTGCCTGGGATTTAGTTTGTAACCTATAAAACAATTCTAGAATTTTGATACAAAATCACGAAAAAGCTCTATTCAATTTGGCAAAAATATATGATGAATCTTCTGTCTCTCTTAGAACTCTTATGGATAACGTTAAAAAGCATATGCGTGCGTTGAAATCATTGAATCAACCTACTGATAATTGGAATACATTGGTTATCCATCTTATTTCTATGAAATTATATTCCAATACAAACAGGGAATGGGAAGAAAAGAAAGCTTCTTATCCATCACCCAGTTTGGAGGATTTATATACATTTATGAAAGATCGTGCAGACCTTCTCGAATCTATAGAGCAAAACCAATTTAACAGAAAAAACTTGAGTAAACATAAGCCAGATATCAAAAGTAAAACCTTTTTAAAATAGTCAACATTTTATACAGGATTGTCCTGAATTTGTCAAGTTATCTGTCAATGACCGTATTGAACGAACCAAGGCTTTGAAGCTCTGCATAAACTGTCTCAAATATGGCCATATGATGAAACAATGCCATTCCAGTTCTTGCGAACGCTGCAAAGGTAGACATCATACCCTATTACATATCGAATACGAAAATAGGATAAATTCAGAACAACCTCTGACAAATAGTGTACAAGAAACCATTAATTTATCTGCTAGTCATATAAAAATTAATCATCAGGTTCTTCTCTCAACAGTTCTTCTGCATGTTATTAATAGAGATAATAAATGTCACATAGGTCGTGCTTTATTAGATCCAGGTAGCCAGAGTAGCTTTGTTACCTCAGAACTTTGTGATATGTTGAATCTTACTAGAAAAAGTGTTGATATCAATATATTTTGAATAAATGAAAATGGTGATACTTTTATAAGATTGATTTGCGCTAAATCCAAAGTAGCCCCTTTGAAGGTGGAAACCATTCCTCATTTAAAGTTGGTCGCTGCTTTGATGTTAGCAAAATTAGTAGATAAAGTAAAATCAGCCTTAGAAATTTCTTCAAACGTCACATTTTGGTGCGATTCCACAATAGTTTTAGATTGGCTAAATATTTCGCCTAACAACCTTCAAGTTTTTGTTACAAATCGCATAGCTAGAATCCAAGAGTTATCAAATGTTAGTGACTGGAGACATGTCCCTACCATAGATAACCCAGCAGACTACGTTTCACGTGGTGTGAAACCCAGTATGTTGCAAAAACTTGATATATATTGGCACGGGCCAAATTGGTTGATGTCTGATGAGACTTTTTGGCCCTCCAGGCATTCTCCAGAGAAAAATTTACCTGAAATAAAAAGGGACTTGAAATCTAATAGAATTTGTTCTTTAGCAATCACTGAAAACTCTGGAATAATTTGTTTCAAAAATTATTCGAATTTGACCCGATTAGAAAGAATTGTAGCCTACTGTTTACGTTTCAAGGAAAACTGTTGTAAACCTAGTTCAGAGAGAAATTTTACATATTTGCGCTGTAATGAAATCCGAAAGACTATTGTGCACATTATAAAAATAGTGCAGTCAGAAGATTTCATCACAGAAATACAAGCACTGAAAAATAATTTACCTCTTCAAAAAAAGAGTAAGCTTTTGAAACTGAATCCCTTTTTAGATAGTCAGCACATTTTACGTGTTGGAGGTAGATTGGCTAACTCGGATTTTAGTTTTGACAAAAAATTTCCCATCATAATATCATCAAAACATTGGTTCACCAAGCTCTTATTTGAAAGAGAGCACAAGATTTTGCTACATGGTGGTCCACAACATTTGTTGAGCTCCATCCGTGAGAAATTCTGGCCACTTTCAGGTCGAAATCTTGCTAAAAAAATAGTACATGAATGTATAAGGTGCTTCAAGGTTAAACCTCATATGATAAATCCAATAATGGGAAATTTACCTAGCAGAAAAGTTATTCCTGCCCCACCTTTCAACACTACTGGTGTTGATTATGCAGGTCCTTTTTTAATTAAAGATAGAAAGGGACGGGGCTGCAAAATAAAAAAATCATATGCAAATCTGTTTATTTGCTTCACTACACGTGCCATTTACTTAGAACTTGTATCAGATTTAACGAAAGAAGCTTTTTTAGCAGCTTTCAGACGTTTTATTGGACGGCGAGGAAAACCTGCTCAAGTCTACTCTGATAATGGTTCTTCTTTTATTGGTGCAAATAATGAACTTAAAGAACTCAGCAAGTTTTTAGAATCCAATTCAGCTGAATTGTCCGTTTCTATTGAAAATCAAGGCATACCTTGGTCATTTATTCCAGCTCATTCCCCACATTTTGGTGGCCTTTGGGAGGCCGGAGTAAAGTCTATGAAACACCATTTGAAAAGAGTAGCGGGTAATGCAATATTGACTTTCGAACAATTTTATACCTTATTGGTTCAGATTGAATGTATTTTGAGTTCCCGTCCAATATCTCCCTTATCTTCCGACCCTTCAGATCTTTCCCCGTTGACTCCTGGGCATTTCTTAATTGGGCGCCCCCTGATGTTAGCCGCTGACCCGGACTTGACGCATTTACCTGTGAATAGGTTGTCTGACTTTCAACACATACAGCAGATTCAACGCCATTTTTGGAACAGATGGTCTTTAGAATACGTCTCCGAATTGCAGCAGGGGAGCAAGTGGTCTCAACAACATGGTAAGCTGAAGCTTCATGATCTTGTTTTGATAAAAGATGACAACCAACCTCCATTGAAGTGGGCGTTAGGAAGAATAGTGCAACTTCATCCTGGCAAGGACAATGTTGCTAGAGTAGCAACCATAAGAACATCGACAGGAACTGTCAAGCATGCATTTTCTAAAATATGTCCCCTTCCAATTGAGGAACAAAAATGAAGACTGTTCAGTATTGGTTCATTCCGATAGCTTCTCTAATTTAGATTATTTTTTTTTTATTATTGGTTTTATATTTAAATTGTTTTGAAAGTGATACTTTCAATTCCGGGGGCTATGTTACGTTTCACGTATTTTTGCTTTTCTGTGTATTGACCTTTAAATAATGAATATGTCAATGTCGTCAAATACCGTCGTTCATAACGACCCATTAAAAAAAACAATTTTCTTCAGAATACAATTATCACGATTTTATATTTAGAAAAGTAATAAAACTACTAGCATATTTCACATCCTGGTTTTATTACAATTTCAAAGAGCGGTAGAAGTTTGCCAGCTATCAGAAAAGTTACAGTCCATATTCGAAACCAAACTCATACCCACAAACAATAAGACCGAGGTGAACTATGCCTGCTTAACATTTGACCAGGTTCCCACTTCTTCCGGGCATGATTATACAGGGTGTTTCATAATAAATGCGCAGAACTTCAGGATATGGTAGCTCTTTCAAGAATATGGAAAAAAGTTTCTATTGACTTACCCTCTTAAATGCACCATTTTCGACATACAGGGTGTTGAAATATAATTTTAAAAAAATAGTTTTTTGCGAATATCTCTGGAACCGTTTATCGCACAGAAAACAGATTTTGTAGGCATTTTCTACTTAATAAGCCATGTTTTGTTCTGATTTTTTATTTTTTTAAATTCATAATTGGTGAAGATTTTGAAGGGGTAGTGGGTATTTTTTCCTGCAACTTCTATGCCACTGAAAAAAGTACAGTTTTGAGTCACCTATTTGAACCACTAATGTTTTCTACACAAAAAAGATAATCTTGTTCATAAGCTCTAAAGTTGACCGTTTTCAAGAAAAATCAACTTTCATGTTCAAAAACATGGTAAATTTTTTTAAATAAATTTTTTCATAATCATACAAAATTTATATAAACGTTAGAACAAGTAACAAAACCAAACGTTAACTTCATATTTGCAAAATAAAAAAAAACAAATCATACTCAGTTAAATTAAGTGTTGGAAATGTTCGCCGTTAGCTTCAATGCACGCAGCAAATTTTCGACGCATTGACTGTCTAAGCTGTATTCACATGCCAGCTTTCGCTCATCGGGCGGAGAGCTCAAATTTAAGGCGCGCCCTGTTTTTTTTACGAATACAGCCAATGGGAAAGCAATACGCAATAAGCTAATTTGCGAAAAGCTTGCATGTGAATCCGCCCTTACACGTTATATTTCTTTTACACATTTTCTTTCAGGCTTTAAATTTTAAAACAAAAGCTATACCTCCTGTCAAAATAACAATTAGTTTGTACATGTAAACAGTAAATTTGTGTTACAAAATTAAAAATGATCTACACAAACGCTGAAATATGCGGCAGAAGCAAGGCGGTTGTATCAAGAAAGACATCCTGATCGCCAATTACCACACCATAACTTGTTTCAACGCATTCACCAACGACTATGGCAGAACGGAAGTTTCAAAAAGAATTCTGCTGATAGTGGGCTGTCTATGGAAGTTGCAAATCCCCAAGTAGAAGAGGCTATCCTCAACGAAATTAAAGAAGATCTGACCACAAGTACCAGAAAAATTGCTCACAACTCAAACCTATCTCACTCGACGATTTGGAGAATTTTGAAAAGACAACTTTTGTATCCCTACCATATCCAAAGGGTACAAGCCTTATTGCCAAGAGATTTTCCGCGAAGATTGTCTTTTTGTAGATGGATGCAAGACAAAATAGGTCAAAATCCTTGGTTTGGAGCCGAAGTTCTGTTTACCGATGAAGCATGTTTCTCGAGAGATGGTGTTTTCAATTTTCATAATAACCATGTATATGGGCTGAAGAAAATCCACATGAAATTTCAGAAGGTCGTCATCAGCAAAAATTTTCCTTGAACATTTGGGCTGGCATCGTCGGTGATTGATTGATAGGCCCACATTTTTTACCGAACAGATTAAACGGTGCAAATTATCGACACTTTCTAGAAGAAGTACTGCCGGAATTGCTGGAAGATCTACCGCTTCAATTAAGACAAAACATGTACTTTATGCATGATGGAGCTCCGGCCCACTTTAGTTTGGTTGCTCGCCAATACTTGGGCATCGAATACACAGACCGATGCATGATGGAGCTCCGGCCCACTTTAGTTTGGTTGCTCGCCAATACTTGGGCATCGAATACACAGACCGTTGGATCGGTCGAGGAGGTCTGCACCCTTGGCCCCCGCGATCTCTCGAACTTAATTGTTTAGATTTTTTCTTTTGGGGCCATCTTAAAACCCTAGTCTACGCTACTCCAGTTGAAAATGTTGACAATTTAAGAGAGTGCATTGTTGCTTCTTGCGACGTAATTCTGAACACTCCGGGAATTTTCCTACGTGTTAGACATGTATCAAAGAATTGCTGCGTGCATTGAAGCTAACGGCGGACATTTCCAACACTTAATTTAACTGAGTATGATTTGTTTTTTTTTTTTTTTATTTTGCAAATATGAAGTTAACGTTTGGTTTTGTTACTTGTTCTAACGTTTAAATAAATTTTGTATGATTATGAAAAAAATTATTTAAAAAAATTGTACTTTTTCCAGTGGCGTAGAACTTCGTGGGAAAAACACCCACTACTCCTTCAAAATCTTCCAACTTCTATGCCACTGAAAAAAGTACAGTTTTGAGTCACCTATTTGAACCACTAATGTTTTCTACACAAAAAAGATAATCTTGTTCATAAGCTCGAAAGTTGACCGTTTTCTAGAAAAATCAACTTTCATGTTCAAAAACATGGTAAATTTTTTTAAATAAATTTTTTCATAATCATACAAAATTTATTTAAACGTTAGAACAAGTAACAAAACCAAACGTTGACTTTATATTTGCAAAATAAAAAAAAAACAAATCATTCTCAGTTAAATTAAGTGTTGGAAATGTTCGCCGTTAGCTTCAATGCACGCAGCAAATTTTCGACGCATTGACTGTCTAAGCTGTATTCACATGCCAGCTTTCGCTCATCGAGCGGAGAGCTCAAATTTAAGGCACGCCCTGTTTTTTTTACGAATACAGCCAATGGGAAAGCAATACGCAATAAGCTAATTTGCGAAAAGCTTGCATGTGAATCCGCCCTTACACGTTATATTTCTTTTACACATTTTCTTTCAGGCTTTAAATTTTAAAACAAAAGCTATACCTCCTGTCAAAATAACAATTAGTTTGTACCTGTAAACAGTAAATTTGTGTTACAAAATTAAAAATGATCTACACAAACGCTGAAATATGCGGCAGAAGCAAGGCGGTTGTATCAAGAAAGACATCCTGATCGCCAATTACCACACCATAACTTGTTTCAACGCATTCACCAACGACTATGGCAGAACGGAAGTTTCAAAAAGAATTCTGCTGATGGTGGGCTGTCTATGGAAGTTGCAAATCCCCAAGTAGAAGAGGCTATCCTCAACGAAATTAAAGAAGATATGACCACAAGTACCAGAAAAATTGCTCACAACTCAAACCTATCTCACTCGACGATTTGGAGAATTTTGAAAAGACAACTTTTGTATCCCTACCATATCCAAAGGGTACAAGCCTTATTGCCAAGAGATTTTCCGCGAAGATTGTCTTTTTGTAGATGGATGCAAGACAAAATAGGTCAAAATCCTTGGTTTGGAGCCGAAGTTCTGTTTACCGATGAAGCATGTTTCTCAAGAGATGGTGTTTTCAATTTTCATAATAACCATGTATATGGGCTGAAGAAAATCCACATGAAATTTCAGAAGGTCGTCATCAGCAAAAATTTTCCTTGAACATTTGGGCTGGCATCGTCGGTGATTGATTGATAGGCCCACATTTTTTACCGAACAGATTAAACGGTGCAAATTATCGACACTTTCTAGAAGAAGTACTGCCGGAATTGCTGGAAGATCTACCGCTTCAATTAAGACAAAACATGTACTTTATGCATGATGGAGCTCCGGCCCACTTTAGTTTAGTTGCTCGCCAATACTTGGGCATCGAATATACAGACCGATGCATGATGGAGCTCCGGCCCACTTTAGTTTGGTTGCTCGCCAATACTTGGGCATCGAATACACAGACCGTTGGATCGGTCGAGGAGGTCTGCACCCTTGGCCCCCGCGATCTCTCGAACTTAATTGTTTAGATTTTTTCTTTTGGGGCCATCTTAAAACCCTAGTCTACGCTACTCCAGTTGAAAATGTTGACAATTTAAGAGAGTGCATTGTTGCTTCTTGCGACATAATTCGGAACACTCCGGGAATTTTCCTACGTGTTAGAGATGTATCAAAGAATTGGTGCGTGCATTGAAGCTAACGGCGGACATTTCCAACACTTAATTTAACTGAGTATGATTTGTTTTTTTTTTTTTTTTATTTTGCAAATATGAAGTTAACGTTTGGTTTTGTTACTTGTTCTAACGTTTAAATAAATTTTGTATGATTATGAAAAAAATTATTTAAAAAAATTGTACTTTTTCCAGTGGCGTAGAACTTCGTGGAAAAAATACCCACTACTCCTTCAAAATCTTCACCAATTATGAATTAATTTAAAAAAATTAAAAGTCAGAACAAAACATAGCTTATTATGAGTAGAAAATGCCTACAAAATCTGTTTTCTGTGCGACAAACGGTTCCAGAGATATTCGCAAAACACGATTTTTTAAAATTTAATTCAACACCCTGTATGTCGAAAATGGTGCATTTGAGTGGGTAAGTCAATAGAAACTCTTTTCCATATTCTTGAAAGAGCTATCATATCCTGAAGTCCTGCGCATTTATTATGAAACACCCTGTATACAGATATATTACCATTGAGTTTCAAGGGTTTCAGATTTTTACATGTCTCATCATAATATTTTTTATACATATCTCGTTTATGTTTAAATTTTTGAAATACATTTTCACACAATTTGGGGTATAATAAATTTGAGCTTATAGGTAGTTTTGTTTTACTTAATCGACTCATCAAGAGTTTGTAATGTTCTTATGTATCGAATATTTATAACAAAAACACAGAGGTATGTTCAGTGACTTTTTATTATTTTCACACCATTAAAGTACTGTTTTCTGGAGCGCATGTCGGGAGCCCGCGTGCTTGTTGTACCGCTACACCAACGTTGCCAGAGTGACATTTTAAAATGGTGATCTAAATACATCACACGCCCCCCCTTTTCAAAAACAAAAATTAAAAATTTAACAAAACAATATGACCCTATGCATCCTATGCATAACAGTGATAATACGATAAGAAAAAATAAAGAACCTGGACGTTTTGAAATAGCAATCAAACTAAATACATCACGCCCCTTTTCAAAAACAAAAATTGAAAATTTAACAAAACAATATAGCCCTAAAAAAAAATAAAGAACTACTTTTCAAACAAATCAAGAAGATAATTTTTTTTGGTCTTGAATAGAAGTTTTTTTTTTTTTAAATTTATATAATAACAAAAGAATTGTGATCTCATAATATTAATCTTTCAACTGGTTTTACAATACGACCACTTCTAGTTCGCACTGTAGGGCTTTCTTCTGAACTTTTCGTTCTCTCTGTTATGTTTTTTTCAGTTGCTGAAACATCTTCCTCCACCTCTTCTGCCACCGGAACAATAGATTTCCTCATATCAATGTTCAATGGAGCAAGAGTTTTTTCATGTTGAGTTTTTATCTCTTGTGCTATAGGTTTTAGTGGAAACGACGGTGTTAATGGCTTCAGTGAATGTCTGTTTCGTCGTAACTCTGAATCATTGACACGTACAGTATAATCATCAAACTCATTTTTATTTATAACGATACCAGGTTGCCAATCTCTGGTTTTTTGTTGAACTAAGATTTTCTGCCCGGGGTGTAGTTCGCTTAATGGCTTTGTTACTCTGTCATGATACATCTTTTGCTTGATTTTATTGATTTCCATCTGTTTCCTTGCCGTGTTGATGGGAAATATTGGTTTTAAAATATCCCTGTGAAGTGGAAGAGGGGTTCTTAACCTTCTACCCATCAATAATATGCTAGGAGCAGGTGATCTATGGTGATCTAAATACATCACAGAGTTGAGATGGTGAATAATCAATATGCTTGAGAGGTGAGTTACGGTATTGTTGCAGTGCAATTTCATTATCTTCATTACCCTCCAAAGATTTTTTAACAATAGTTTTTCAAATTCCAACCCCTTTTTCGGCAAGACCATTTGAACGTGGGTAGTTCGGGCTTCTAATGATGATTTTGAAATTCCACGCTTTGGCAAACTCTTTGAATTCTACACTATTGAAAGGTACATTATAACATGACACAATATCTGGAGAGCCAAATACACAGAATACTTTTTTCAATGCTTTACAAACTGACTTTGCAGATTTATCTTTAATGTGAGAAAGCTCCAACCAGTTCGAGAATGAGTCGAAAGTTACTAAGTAGCTTTTCCCCGCATGGGTAAAGATGTCAATACCCAGGCGTTCCCAGGGACGATCAGGAATTGGGTACATCATCAGCGAATCTTTTTGTTGTTTACGTGCATTTGAAGATTTTACACTTTCTGTTGTTATTCTCGATGTGCTCATTGATGCCTGGTCAATAGAAAATTTGTCTAGACTTGGATTTTTCCATACCTATGTGGCCTTCATGTAATAGCTTCAACATTTCTGAGCGTAAGGCATGAGGCACAACGATTTTCTCGGATAAAAGTAATAATCCATCAGCAAAGATGAGCCTGTCCCGGATTTTGAAATAATGTCGAACCAGTTCAGGGACTTGGTGATTGTTATCTGGCCAACCATTAGTTCAAAAATTAGCAAACATTCTTAACTGTGGATCGTTTATTGTCTCACTTTTGATTTTCTCATCTGCCATAGGAATGTTTTGTATTATGGCATGAATGGCATATTCAAATTCTTGGTTACTTTTGAGACCTTTTTCATTTAGAAATGCCCTCGACAGAGCATCTGCGATATATAAATACTTTTCTGGTTTATAAGTTACTGTTAAATCATACAACAGTCTCAAGTGCATTCTTTGTAATCGTGGTGAAATGCATGCCCTGAGGCCATCTACCAACCAAACCTTATAACTCGAAGTTTGTGTGGTTGCATATCCCACAGGTATAAATTCTGTCTACCTAGTATTTTAAAATATTTTGCGCCATATTTTCACCACTGGTTTTTTGCTTGTCGACAGAAACGTATGTGCGCGGCAGCTTTTACTGGCGAGATCTTTTTTGAGGAGCTATACCTGATATAAACCTCTCTCCAAGCCACGTTTGTTCTCTTAAAATTGTAAACTTGAACCTTTGGTTATTTTAATATGAAAACTCTTCGTTTTTGTGACCTGGTCAATTTTCAGTTAGGCATTTGTAATCAATTTATTTTCGAGTAATTTTCATCTTTTCCAAGTGCTTAGGGCACCTATCTGAATAATCTTTATAGAGAATATTCCTTACGGTATATTAAAAATAAGAGTGATTGTGCTCAAAGTTTATTTATTATATAGTCACTGTGTAGCAACATATTATTTACTTGGACAATTTGCAGTTTTGTAGACAACCGTTAATCAAGCTGTATTCCATTTGCTAAATAAACACTGCCGGATTGTTGCAAATGGACAGAACCCATGTAAAATAAACCCTGAGATTTTTGTTTCATTGCAAAGTGGCGACCAGCACTTGAGGCCGTGTTCCATTCATAGGAGAGGCTAATCTCAGGATGCAACACACTCCAAATAACTATAAGAAATCTCTTAATTACGAGGGATTGCCTAGGTTTGCCGCAGCAGAACAACCAAATAATTTTCAAAATGTTTCTCTCATATCCATCCCTGATGTGTATGCTTCTGAAGAGCCTGTTTTATTTCAATCCTATATCAATCCTCCTGAAGAGCTTGGCAAAGCGAAATAGATTTTTGTCGACCAAAATGTATTGGGGATTAAATGCGAGAGAAGCGAACCTTGCTTCAATGAAATGAACGATTTCTGTGAGTGATATTTTTTTTTAATAACATTCTCCTTTTCTAATTTATTTAATGATTCGTTCAAGGAAAACTAGAAATAATTAAAAAAGTCAGCTATCTGAATGAAAATGCAAATTTTCACTTTCAGATTTTTTCTTTCCTTTTCAGTTAGAGTCTTTTCACAATATCTATCAGATGTAGTTCAATGTCCAGCGTGGCTTGTGCCGGGGAAGTAGTTGTTTCCTGTTAGATATCACAAATAAGTCACATTTTCCATTTTTCAATTTTCATGGAGAATGTTCCCCCTTTTCAACCAAGAAGACTTGCTTACTAGTAATGAAGCGGACAGTGAAGGTAGGATATTTCCAATTAATAATAACTTTTCGCCGAAAGGTTCTTCAAACGTACAACCCCCTGAAGTGAATTCTTTGGGTGCAGTGCCCAAGGTTTTAACTTTTCGAAATCGTACTCCATCACTGAAGCCTTGAAAAAGTCAAACAAAAGACAACCCAGACCTGAAAACAATAAAACTCAATCTAGGCACAGTGAATTACTTAAATACCCACCTTATGTGGAGTCAGCTTCAAACTGAGAGTCTCCAGCTAACCTGGGGGCAACTGCAAGCTTTCCAGTATCGAACAATGTCCCTTTTGAGGAACCAACTCCAAGGCTTTTTCCTGCTAAATCACCTGAAGATCTTGCTGAAATGGTTACCAAAATTGTTACAAGAATACTACAGGAAGATCCTAAAAATAATCAGATCAATAATTCATTTATGTTAAATACCAATTTCAATCGTAACTCGCAAAATTATAATTTACCTAGATCAGGAAACATTTTTGTAAGACCAGCTGACAATGACAATAACTATTGCTCGCAAAATTTATCTCATGGTGAACCTGTCAGTAATGACAGCTTTTCTCTCATTGAACTTTGTAAAATTATGCCATATTCTGGGTTCTTCAGTTTTTGGAAAGAGGTATTGATCCAGAAAGAACATTCAATAAAATTTAAATTCTTTTGAATAATAAAGTTCAGCAAAACTGTGGTGGAATGTGTTCGCAGATCAGTGTAACAGCTATGAGGCCTTCAAAGCGACAATTTTAGAAAATTTTTGGCATTCTAGAGTGTAAAATAAATTAAGACTGCAATTAGAGAGTGTTAAATACACTGATGGCTTATTTCAATTACTGGGTAGGGGTAGCCAAAAACCTCCAACCCCCTTACAGCCAAGCTGAGCTAATTGAGCTAGTAGCACCTCATTTTCCCCCTAACGTAGCAGGTTCACTTTTAGGAACAACCACACTTGCACATGCAGTGTTTAGATTACGTCATGCTTACGATTACTTCAAAAATACATTGCGAAAACAGAATACTTCACAATTCAGAGATCAAACTCAAAGTAAACCAGTTAATAAACCATTTTTTCAGAACAAAGATTATGAAAATAAAAATATTAAAAATATTTCTTCTCTAGAAGAGAAGATAATCCTTTTTTGGAAAACGAAAGCAAGCCTTTTCTGAGGTACTTTCGGGTTAAAATAAATTTAGCTGATAGAAATTTATGCATTCAGTACAATACTGAAAATGTATGCATACCTGAAATGGATTTTTAACATGATTTTTTTACCTCAGAGTCCTTGAATGTGTGTTGTCTTGTTTAATAAATATTTTAAAAACTTACCACTTAGTACAATTTCGGAAATACAGGGTGGCTCAAGTTCAAATAAAAATAATTTTCTGTCAAATAGACATAAAATTAACGCTGTTCGAATCCAAACTAAAAAGCATTCTGCTGGGGTACCGTTAGAAGAAAATAAAAGTCCATCTTTTCAAAAAATAATAAATTCGTGACAGTTCTTGCTTCCTCTTCTTTATCTGAAAAATAAAAATTATATTTAGAGCAATTGTTATTATCTTACGATAATTTGTTTTCTGATAAACCTGGCCTCACCAGAGAATATTATCATACCATGAAATTGAAAGACTATTCAGGGTTTTTTGTAAAACCATACCCTATAAATCTGGCTCATCGCTCAGCCGTAGACAAGGCTATTTCAGAAATGGAAGCCTGGGGAATTATTGAGCGGTGCTCTTCAAAGTTTATTTTACTATTGACGACCACTTTAAAGAAAGATGGGACAGTACATATTTGCTTGGACGTTCGTAAGTTAAACTCAGTTATGGAACCGGACTTTGAACATCCGCGTCCTATTGATGAAATTCTCAAAATGCTATCAGGGAAGTTGGTTATGAGTTCCTTGACTTGACCCATGGCTACTGGCAAGTGCTGCTACGAGAAGAAGAGCAGCAGTATACAGGGTTTATGGTTGGAACCAAGATTTACAAATTCTGTCGTTTACCTTTGGGTTTGGCTACTGCTGTCTCCTCTTTCTCACGTTGTTTAAATTTGGTTTTTGGGGGTGATTTTCAAGCATTCGGTATCACTTACATTGATGATATTTTCGTGCTTAGCTCATAGGTCAAAGAACACTTGGAACGCTTGCAAAAAGTATTTAGCAGGTTGCAGCAAGTAGGGTTTACCTTAAAGCTTTCAGATTTTTCAGAACTGAGATGCCTTACTTGGGATATATCATCAGTACCAGTGGCGTGCGGCCCGATTCTCAGAGAACTCAACCTATTGTCGATTATGCTACTCCAAGGAATGCGAAGGATCTTCAAAGGTTTATAGGGCTCTGTCAGTATGATAGAATCTTCTCATTTAGGTTGGCAGAGTTGTCAGCACCTCTCACACAATTGCTTAAGAAGAAAACTACCTTGAAATGGGGGCAATGTCAAGTTGATGCTTTTGAAAATATAAAAATTTGATGCTGAAAGAAGTGCTTCTGTACCATCCAGATCCGAAACTTACTTGGCATGTGCAGTCAGACGCCAGTGATGTGGGTATAGCGGCTATTCTTTTTCTGCTGTTGGTGATAAAAGGCAAGTCATTGATTAATTATGCCTCTCGTCTTTTGCTTGAGCGGGAAAGGCGATATACAGCTTTTGAAAAGGAGGCACTAGCATACTGATTGGGAAAGTTCTCATCAGACTTATCTCACTATCTTAAGTTCCAGTCTGGTTTCCCAGGATGCTGAAATAATAATCATGTTTGTTTCTTTGGTAAACTTAGGGCTGGCGTTTTAAAGTTTACAAGTTCTCATTAGACTAAACAATTTTTGTAACTTTGGTTCTGTCACCTTGAAACATTTTCATGATTAAATCACAAAATTTGACTAATTTGTCATTTATCAATTTTCAAAACAAAACCTCAGCAGACATGTGTTACTCTGCCTGTTGAGACTTTCTCAAAATTTGACTAATTTGTCATTTATCAATTTTCAAAACAAAGCTTCAGCATACATGTGTTACTCTGCCTGTTGAAACTTTCTCAAAATCTGACTGATTTGTTATTTATCAATTTTCATAACACAGATCATTATTTCTATAGGTATTGTTCTATGCCATACTTCATTGTCATTGTCAACTTTTGACACAATGTCAATCTTCATTTATTTAGTTAGACATTGGACTAAGCTTCAGCAGACGTGTGTTACTCTGTTTGTTGAAACTTTTATCTAGGTAATCCTGGAATAAGGATTTTTTTTTAATGTTATTCATATGATGTCCTGTTTTTAAATATTTACATGGTCCTCTGGACACATGATAATTTTATGGTCTGGCTCTTGTACACCTGACGAGTAAGTATTTTTCAATTTTCAAAATTCTCATTATTAAAATTTCCTAAATTCTATTTCATGTCACTTATTACAGGTACGCACTGATGATGACTTTATAGTCGAAAGCGCTTTGCTATCATTTTTTAAATAAATTTCTTCACGAAATACAAACCTATTCTTCATCGAATTACTGATTGCAAGGCCATAACTTATAATAATTCGTGCCGAGCCACCAGGTGGGCGTTGGCCCTTCAGAGGCAGTTGCATTCTCAGTGGAGCATGTTTTGGGTCATGAAAATGGCGTAGCTGATGCTCGTTCTAGGCATGCTTGTGTTCGGTTTCCTACACCCCAAGACAAGTGTTTCAGAATTTTTTCTGTGTTTGACTTGCCAAAATCATTTCAATAATAACTACTGAGTGGAATAGTTCACCACCAAAATCAGAATGCAAAGCTGGCCAGCATAAAAAGCAAACTGATGACTGAAGAAAAATTGCAGCTTCAGTTTGCTACCCATCAGGATGTGTTATATAGGAGAGCTTTGGATGAAAATACTTTTCTCCTTTGTGTCCCAAAGTCCTTTGTTCCGAGTTCTTAGGTCATTATGGTTGTTGGAAGAATTGGGTAGCTATGATACAGGAACTATGGTGGACCAACATGTACCGGGATAAAAAATATATATACGTACTTGTGATATCTGCCAAAGGGCCAAAATTTCCAAGCTTCCAAACCTCGGCAACTGCCTCTAGTGCCAGTTGATAAAATACCATGAGTCAGTCTGGTATTAAACTTGTTTACACTTCAGTCAGGCACCCAAGTGCCAATCCCTCATAGCGAATCCTGAGAGAACTAGGCAGACTGTTTCGTACTTATTGTAGTGACCAACACTCCCGTTGGGCTTATGAGGTTTCCAATTTTCAATATCGTCGAGCACGAGTCCACAGGTTTTTCGCCAAACGAGCTCCAGCTGGGTTGGCCGCATTTTCGACTTCTCCCCTCTGTAATCGGAAATCCTTTGAACCATACACTTGATTCGCCCCCTGGAAAGAAACTTATATTAGCGTAAGCTACTCTACAAGGTAAGGCAGCATGAAGAACGTTAAAGAATCCGGGAAGGCCCTATCACAAATTTTCGCTTGGAGAGCTAGTTTTGTTGAAGGCCAGCAATCAGTCCTCCGCTCTCAGGTCCGAAACTAAAAAGTTTCTACTCCTTTTTGAAGGACCCTATAAGGTTAAAAAACAGATTACTGAAGCCAGTTATGTTTTAGTCCATCCTGATCATAATAATCGAGAAAGAGGTATATTTCACGCCAGTCACTTAAAATTGTATCAAGTACCATCTTCAGTTCAATGAACTCTTGTTTGGTTGCATTCTCACAGAAGATTTGGGCACTGATTACATACAAACCCACCAGATACGACAACTTTGTCGGAACCTTTGATCTTTGTGTGTCAAAATTCTATGACCTCGAAAATGTCAGATTATATCTATATTCACACTGAGAAATTGTAATTGTATAACATTACCTCTATTGGGAAAAACGACTTTGACTGAACAAATATAATTATAAGTTAATTCAAAAGATATGTTTGTAGATCCAGTTTTGGGCTGAATTAGAATGGAAACAAAACGGTTGATGGTCAACGAATGATAACGAATCTAGCTTACTTATTAATTATACTCATTCTGAAATATATGTTCATATTTTCGAACAGAATATTTTGATATGAAAGTCAATGTGAAAAATGTACTACCTGAACTGATGCTATTTCTTGTCAATTATACCAAGACCAGTCATATGTATATGTCAAATATGCATGAATTTGCAAGGAATGTTGTACAGAAACAGGGAGTTTTCTCATAACTTAGCACCCAGTAAACATTTTTCGATTTCAGAAATGGAACATTATCATTTACAATTTTTACAATTTACATTTTAAACAATTACAAAGTTATTACAAGGTTTACCAAATAAAAAAAATCCTATCCTATCCTTTAAAATAAGTTCGTATATACATTAACATGACAACAGTATGTGCATTGTTGCGATTGAAGAATCAATTCAGAAAAAAAGAAAAAAATGCTGAAAGCCTAATTCTAGATAAAATTTTGGATAGGAAATTTATATCTAGTCTACATTTAATTACAATTAATACTAAATATTTATATTTGCAGGGAATTTAATAGTGATAAAAAAATAAGCTGTTGTTAATATCAAATGAGGAGATAAATGTATAATTTAAAGTAACCTGAGAAAATTATTATAGTTGAATTGTATGAATTGCTTGCATTCTGCGGAAAAAGTTTTCATATTTTTAATATTTCTCATCGTTGTTGGCAATAAATTGAACATCCTAGGGCAAGGAAAGCAGAGAACCTTTGACTTATGTCTTTTGAAACAAAGATTATTTTTGAGTTTATTTCTTGTTGAGTATGATGAGATATGTAGTTCTGAGATTTATCTTTTTTCTGCATGTAGATACAGTTTGTCAAAAAGTACAGTGATCTCACGTTGAGAATGTCATTTTCATAGAGTAGAGCAGTTGGATAATCTCTTTTTTGAAGAGAATTATTTTTAATATGTAATTTTGAATTGTGTTCAGTTGGTTCAATATATTATCATAAATTCCACCCCACACTAGAATTCCGTATCGTATTACTGTTTCTACTAACGATTTATAGACCATTAAAAGATGCTTTTTGCTAAGAGTTGGTAAAATTTATATATGAATCTTCTAATTTTCTTAGTTACATCGTTAATATGTGCATGCCATTTGAGGTTGTTATCAATCGTTATTCCAAGATATTTGGTGGTATTAGTTTCATTGATAGGGTCAGTAAAATTGTCGATTTGGAGAGATTTAAAGTGTGGTCGTGTAGTTTTATTAACATAAAAGGCGATATATATGGTTTTCTTCAAATTTAAAGAGAGTTTATTATCATCAAGCCAGTGTTTAACAGTACTGATGCCGCGAATGGCTTTATTTTTCATTTTGTTCCAGTCAATGTCTTCAAATACCAGAACAGTATCATCAGCATATAATACAATCAGACCATCTATGTTAGCTGCTGATAGGGAGTTGATATAGGTTAGGAAAAGCAAGGGGCCCAAGACCGTACCTTGGGGTATACCCATTTTTACGACCAATGGATCACTTAGAATATTTCTGATTTTTAATACTTGAGTCCTGTTTTCAAGGTAGCTTTTAAAAACCTCCATCACTGTACCCCTGACACCATATCGTTCAAGAACGTCTAGGAGTTTGTCATGAGGTACAGTGTCGAAGGCCTTTGCCAGATCTAGGAAAATTTCCAGACATTTTTTATTCTTGTCTAAGGTTGTTTTTATACTGTTGATGAGACTGAACATAGCATCACTAGTTCCTTCTCTGAACCCATATTGATGTTTATTTAGAATGTTGTTTTTAGTAAGGTAGCTATTTAATCTTGCTTTAAGACATTTTTCAAAAATCTCTCCTAGAGTATTAATGAGACTTATTGGCCTGTGGTTTGAAATTTTATTGATATTACTTTTTTTGTATATTGGGCTTACAACTGATGTCTTGAAGTGAGGGTTCCGTGGGTAAAAATTAAGTTTATTATGTGTGCCAAAGGGGTGACAATGTCTTGGTGTAAGCTCTTTATTAGTTTAGAGGAGATGCCATCAAGTCCAGAGGCACAGTTGTTTTTTAGTGTTCAATCAATTCATTTTCATTTACTGGTTCGAGAAACACGGATGTCATTATATTTGTGAAATTTATTTCAATATTATCTAGTCGATTTGTTATTTTTTCTGCCATGTCATGACCTACATTAATGAAGTAGTTATTGCAGTAGTTTGTCATGTTTGTCATTAGGAAACGTTTGGTTATTATCATCTAGTCTAAGAATATTGTTGTTTTTTTGTATATTTTTGTTTGTTGCTTCATTTATGATTTTGTAGAGTTTTCGAATGTCATTTTGGTTTTGTGCTATTTGTTCTTTGTAATAAGAATTTTTAGCAGGTTTAATTGTTCTGTTTAAACAGTTTCTATAGGTTTTATAGTGAGTTAGTAGTTGAATGTCATTCTTTTTTATTGCCATTTTTTTTATTTTGTCTCTGTATTTAATAGAATTGATGATACCATTGGTTATCCAAGGTTTGATCTTTTTATAGTTTTTATGATTGAATTGTCTGTAAGTTTGACACTGACTATAGAAATTTTCTAGATTAGGGACTAGTACATTACATGCTATTTCCGGATCGTTTGAAGAAAGTACTTCAACCCTATCATGAGAACTTACTAATTTTTAAAATTTCTCATCGAATTTTATAGTTGAGATACCTTCTTGTGATTATATTTTCGATATACCTTCATATAATATACTTCGGAATACTGGATAATGATCAGTTAGACTGGAATTAATAACAGATGAATCACATGAAACATTTTTTAGATTTATGTTTTTTCGGAGAAAAATGTGGTCTATGCACGAGGCTGTGTTTTCTATCACTCTGGTGTAGGCATTGATAAGGGATATGAAACCCTTAGATGAAAGCATTGATATGTAGTTATTTACAGAAGGGTCAAGTTCATCTAAAATGTTAATATTTAAATCACCAATTAGAAGGTTTATATTTGCATTATTATTGTTTCGGAGATAATTTTCAAGTTCCTCATTAAATACAACTATGTTATACAGAACGTGAGATTTTTGTGTGATAGACAGATATCACTAATAATGATTCCAGTGTGAGGGAGAGTTCTATGAGTAATATTTATATTGAGTGTTGATTTAGCATAAATTATCATTCCATCATTTTGGTTCAATTTACTGCCATTATAGGTACAGGTAAATCCAGGTATCACAAAGTTATTTTATTACTGAAGATAATTAATTTTTTTTAGCTGATTAGATTCAAGGAATACAAGAAATTTGTCAAAATTCTTTCTAACGCTTCTTATGTTCAGATGTAGAATTTGTAATATATTGTCAATGTTTGTAGTAGCATACATTTTGTTAATAAAATCGTTACGATTGATCGAGTTCCATTTGTCCGTATAACCTTGCTCGAGTTCATTTAAAACGTCTATTTCAGAAATGTTTCCCATAAAAGACTATCAAAATAGGAAAAAGAGTATAGCTGTAGTTAGTTTTATTTCTTAGCTCTGTTTGGTGATATTCTAGAACCGGACAATTGGGTTTTGAAGCAAAGGGATCAGTACTATATTTGGTTTTATACTTCTCATTTGATATTGTACAATTATTACAACATTTATTACTTTTTGGACATATACTTTCTTCATCTTCTTCACTGCACAAAGGACAGAATAACTTATTTCGACAGTCTTGTTTTTTGTGATAGGAACCGTGACAATGTAAGCCTAGGTACTTCTAAATCTTCATAGACCAAGTATCTCTTCCATCCAATGCATATTCTTTTCTCCGCCATAATATTACTAAATGATTCGGCGGAACATTCGCAAAATACGGTTTTTAGTGTAGATCCCCTCTTATGTCTAATGCAAGTAACTGTTATGTCTCCATTCATTGGATTGTTGGTTGAAGTTAACAATTTTTATTCTAGGTTTCCTCATTTTGTTAGTTGCACTTCATATGTGTCTTATAATTTGTTTTTTGCTGTATTTTCGAAATCAGTTTCTTCTTTTGTTTGACATTTAATGATTGCTGTTCCAGATTTAGTTATTTTGAGGTCCTTAACTCCAATTTTCAGGTCGGATATATTTATGTTCAGATTTATGTCTTCTTTCGTCTGTTTTCCATCCTGTACGTTTTTGGTTTGGTAATTAGGCTGGGGTAGTTAGCTTTTTTGTGATGATATTCTCTCTTTTTTGTAAGGCAGCAGCTGCATAAGAGGGTTGACATTAGTTTTTAGGGTTTCAAGTTCTTCAAATTTTTCCCTAAGCATTTTGATTATTTCTGAAATATAATCTGTAAGTTCGAAACATTCCAACTTATGTTGCCATATTGTTTCAGGTATATATTGAAAAATAAAGATATCCGACCTTAGAGGCGTTTCAAGAAAACGTTTGATTAGTAATGTTTCGTAACTATTTCAGAAACACTCGAGTGACATTTCAAGTTAGTTGATGAAGCCACAAATAAATATTTCCAACATTTTATTGTTATTGAAAGGTTTCAGGATCCTACTTCTGTACAATTTGAAACATTACACTGATTATTAAATTGATCTTTCAGGGACATTTCTGAATCTCAAAAAGTCTGGTCCTCAGAGTGTATCCGAAGAAAACTTTGCATGAGTTCATATTTTGGAACATTCTTGGCATATTCCAGGATTGTTACAAATATACATTTTTCAAAACATAACAGCAATTTGAATATTTCAGTTATATTTCTGAAAGAATTCTGCATTGAATTTACGTGAAACATTAGTAAATATTTTAGGAACATACTTAGAAACATCCAGGGAATATTTCAAATATGTGTGAATATGAATGTTTTAATGACAAATATAGAAATATACTGGAAATGTTTTAGAAATAGTTGAATACATAAGAAATACTGTCAAACTGAACTACTGACAGAAAAATATATTTTCATACAGTCATTTCTAACAGAAACAAAAAGACAGCTTTGATGCCATCAGTTCCTCATCCGAATACTCGAAATCGTTACAAATCACATAACTCTAGATATATTTGTTTACTGTGATTTCACACGATATAACGGAGTCTAGGGTGCTCCATCTTGTGACCAGAAGATGAAGTTCTCCAAGTTTAGAGATACATTCAGAGAATTCAGAGCTATGTGCCCACGACTTGTAAAAGGTCCATACGCAAAGGAGAGAGAATGGTTTTTCATCGAATAAATTTTAATAGATAAGGAAAATAATAAGTAGACATAATCATTCACGATCATGGTGAAAAATGTATCGATCATTCGCAATTGGATTCCTTTTGGAATATTTCAATTATTCCCCCACTAAAAAAGAATAACTGGGGAGACTAGGTCCGATAACGTGCTGGCGGTCTTCGGTCTCTGGGCGGATTTCGTCTGATATCTGGAACGACCGTTGTTTGATCCTCTAAGTTTGGAGATTCAGGCTGCTCATCGATTTCTGGCGATTTGGAAGGAGAATTATCGATTAATTCAGCAGATTGTGGTTGCTCTGGTATGGATCCCATCGATGGCTCAATCGTTTCATTCGAATTGTTTGAGTGGAGAGGATCTATCAAACGAGGTCTTAATTGATCACCATGCTTCCTTCTAGGTGATCCATCAACATCAACGATATATGAGTAGGGCCCGGTTTGTTCAACGATTTCACCGGGTTTTGAACCTTTTCCCAAAGGATTGTTAACCCAGACAGACTGTTTGGGTTCGAAGATCAAGTCTCTGGAACCACGATCATGGATACGTTTCTGGTCTAGTTGAGCCTTATCCATTTTACGAAATAGGTCCGGTTTTAGTTGATCGAAAAAGGAACGCAAATGTCTTCCAAAGAGTAATTCGCTTGGGGCTCTCCCTGTAGAACGTTGTATCGTATTACGATAAGTAAACAGAAAACTGTATAAACGTTCATCAAGGTTTTCCTTTGCACCGCTGGCTAGCATACGCTCCTTGAAGGTCCTCACTGCTCTTTCCGCGAGTCCGTTTGTTTTTGGGTGATACGGAGTTGAACGGATATGTGTAATACCGCACCTCTCACAAAATAGTTCGAACTCTTCCGACGTTAACTGAGGTCCATTGTCCGAAACGATAGTTTTGGGATAACCGAGTCTCGAAAATACTTCACGCAAAGCACTTAACGTCGTGGCTGTAGTAATATTTTTCATTGGCAGAACTTCAAGCCAGCGAGTATACGCATCGATTATAATAAGCCACATTTTTCCTTCAAAAGGGCCTGCAAAGTCTATATGCACACGCGACCATGGTTCGGGTGGTGCACTCCATGGATACAACGGGAGTTTATGATTATTTTGTTTCGATTCCTGGCAGGACGTGCAACATTTCACGTGATTAATAATGTCATTGTCCACATTAGGCCAATAAACGTGTAAACGCGCACTCGATTGCATCGCACTTATTCCAGGATGTCCATCGTGTAGCATCATTAACACATCATGTCGAAGAGATTCTGGAATACATATCCTCCCCTTCCAAAGAAGAATGTTTTCCTCAAAAGAAAGTTCGTCTCTTTTTTCAAAGTATGGGAGCATTTCATCAGGTAATTGCCTTTTGTCTGGCCAATAAGAATCCAAACATCTAATAACCTTCAAGAACATCTTGTCTCCCAAAGTTTTAGATTGCAAGATTTTCTTTGTAACAGGAAGATGATGTACCCTAAGATGCAATAAATGACTTCGTTTAGGTAATCCAGCTTCTTCTAAAGGTGAAGAATTTGAATCAGAAAGTGGTAGTCGTGAAAGTGCATCCGCAGGAGCATTTTCTTTTCCTGGCTGATAGGCTATGTCAAAGTCATAACTGTTAAGAATCATCGCCCATCTCAGAAGTCGATTACTTGCAATTTTGGGTGTTTCACGGTCTTTGCTAAAAATACGCTCTAACGGTTTATGGTCCGTTAGGAGCATGAAATGTCGCCCATATAAATAGTGATGGAACTTAGTCACAGCGAAAACAATTCCTAAAGCCTCTTTATCAATGGTCGAATATCTGGTTTCAATGTCAGTTAAACTTCGAGAAGAGAAGGCAATAGGTTTAAGAGTTTTATTTGGAAATTCATGAAAAAGGACAGCGCCAACACCTTTTGCGCTTGCATCACTGGTCACAACTACTGGAAGATCTTGGTCAAAATGCACAAGAGTATCTGACGAAGTTAAAATATTTTTCAGTTCGTTAAATAGTTTTTCATCTTCAGGTGTCCAGGTAAAGACACAGTTACTTTTCAACAGTCTGTATAAAGGAACACAAATAACATGCAAATTTTTAATGAATCGTCCATAATATGTTATTGATCCAAGAAAGGATCTCAATTCACTCACATTTTTAGGACTTGGCATATCACGAATGGCTGTAATATGCTCTTGAGTAGGATGTAGTCCTTCAGAGTCAATCTTGTGTCCTAAAAATGTTACACTATTTTGTAACCATTTACATTTTGATTGCTGAGTGCGTACACCTGCAACCTGCAATCTTTCCAAAACTTGTCGAAGCCGCTGTAGATGTAGTTCTTTGTTGGGCGCTGTTATTAAGATATCATCAAGAAAGCACACTGCTCCTTCGATATCAGCTAGAAACTGATCCATAACTTTTTGGAATAGAGATGGTGCAAAATTCACTCCAAACGGAAGGCGTTTGTAACGATAGTATCCCCGGACCGTGGAGATTACTAAAAATTTTCGTGAGTCTGGATGTACCTGTAATTGGAGGTAAGCATCCTTCAGATCTATTTTGGAGAAATATTTGCCACCACTGAGTTTTGACATAATGTCTTCGAAACGAGGGAGTGGATAGTCATCTTTCTTAACATATGGGTTTATAGTAACTGAAAAATCTCCGCAGATGCGGATATTTCCATTTGATTTAACAGCTAACACTATAGGTGTTGCCCATTCAATTGGTGTTACTGTTGTATTTACCGGCTCTAGTACGTCTTCTGCTACTAAACGATTTAGTTCTGCAGTAACTTGTTCCTGTAATGCTATAGGAACTGGCCTCGGCCGACATGCCTTTGGCTCTGCGTGTTCTTTCATGTGTATATGTACCATCTGGCCACGAACAGCACCTATATGTCCGTTAAATAACTCACTGAATTCGTTCAGCAACAATTTCAAATCATCGTCGCTTTTTGATTTCGACATTGGATGTTTTAGTGTTATTCTGTCTGCTAACGTGCTATTCGTTTCGTCCGATTCCCGTTTAACTTGACACAACTTTGCCCCTGGTGGAAAAGATAACCCAAAAGCAATACACCAATCAAGACCAAACAAGGGAATGTCATCTGTTTTTGTTATGTAAATGGGTAAAACTTTTGTTTCGCCATTGAAAGCATCAACCTTAACTTCAGCAATACCCAAAGTCTCAATTTCTACATCTGTGTAAGCCACTAAATTTGCAGTTTTTTTCAAAACAGGACAGCCTATAGACTTCCACAGTTGTTTTCCGCCTACTGAATGCGCAGCTCCCGGATCATAGAGCATTTCGATTTTTTTACCGTTTAACTGTACCGTCAACATTACTTTGTTTGAGGAGTGTATGTTTCGTACGTTAGTTGTGTTGGTAGAGGTGAAACTCTCATCGCTTTCGTTGTTTTCATTCGATTCAGTTTCGCGTACATGCCTTGTTCCAGATTTTTGTTGATTTTGAATTCGCGCATGTCCAGTCGATATGCACACCTTTGAAAAATGGTTCAACAAACCGCAAGCCGTACACTTTTTATTTTTCGCGAAACAAGTTTCTTTATCTTTATGCCGTAATTTACCGCACATTAAACAGTCTTTTTCAGCATTTAAAACTAAAGTCTTTGTATCGTTAAATTTTGAATTGGCATGGTTGTCGTTTCGGAGATGTCTAGAAAACCGCCTCGATTGTTTCGAAGTTGAAGCTACCGCATTAGCATGTTTGTTGTCGAACTGTCCCGATAAATTCGAAAGTTGCTTTGATTGGAGAGAAGCCTGTTCGAGTATCAATGCTGTCGCCTCTATTTCGTCAAGAGTTGCCGTGTTTTTCGGGTGTAACCGAATTAACTATTGTTGCTAAGCCGAATTATTTATACCAATCACAAGTTGATCGCGGAGTCGCTCTTTCAAACTGTCAGCAAACTCACAGTTGCCAGCAAGTCCACGTAAAGAGTTTATGAATTGGGTAACCGTTTCATTTTCTTTTCGGTAGCGCAGTGCAAACGTGACTCTTTCAGAAAGAATGTATGACGTTTTGCCGTAATATTTATTTAAGACAACAACAATTTCCTCGAAAGTTTTCGTAACTACGTCGTCCGGTTTGAAATGATCTACTAGTATTTTAAAATGGTCAGGGCCTACCTTGCTCAGGAGTAAATTACGTCTTTTCACCTTTGTTGGCTCGTCATCTTTATCCGAACCATGGAGCTGTAATTCCATCTTGAATCTCTGTATGTAGTATTCCCAACCCTCTCTGTCAGGAGAAAAACGATCAAACTGAAAATGTTTGAGGTATTCTGTGTCTGTTGACATTGTGGAATTTTCACATTCCCTGCACTAGTTACTAATCGGGACCGTAGACACTGTCTAGTTATTGTTTATCACACAATCTACACGAAATGTTTTTATCAAGTCCACTGTTGACGATTGATTTTTAGCTTGTTGGCCACTTACTGTTCTTGTTTTGTTTAGAATATTGTTTATTCTAGGTCCACAGTTTCCTCCCCGTTTTGTTTTTGAGAGAAAAGTTTTTCACTTCACTGTTTTTACCGCGCACTTTTGTTGTTCGAGTCCAGTAGGTTTTGTTAACCTATACCCCGCGAAACTGTTTGTTTTTCTTCTCACTTTATACTCGTCGCCAAAAATGTGGTATGGTTGGTTACCATTCCGAGAGTAAGGCTAATATCAACAATTGTTATTGAGATAGTTATTATTTATTGAGTAAAAACCGTATTTTACAGGACGTTTATTTATTGTCATGCTACATGTTCCATTCGCGCGCGTAGACCTCTCCTTCTCTTCTTCTTCTTTCTTCTTCTTCCATGGATCATTTGTAGGCGTGTTTTACTACAGTATTCTAAAAAAAATTAACTGATTTCGAAATGTTACTGAATGAATCACATATTAAATATACCAATAATTTGTTTTTGTTTTTTGTTGTGATGATAAAATGAAATGTTTCGGTAATTAGGTACCTAGCAGGTAAAGGTTTCTATTTTTTACATACCTATATCAATATTCGGGATAAAAAGGCTTAAATTATTTCTGTTAGATAATTTTAGCTCTTTGGAAATATTTCTTTAATTCATAATTGAGGATATTTTGATATAGATATAATACAGGTACTTATCAATTTTTTATAACATTTCTGAAATGATGCAAAATTGAACGTTTCAGTGATTCACACTCAAACTTATTTTGAAATGTTTCAAATATACACCATTTAATGTTCATTTGAAATGACTCTGAAGACATCAATTCAACATTTTTAAAACGTTTCTATGTTACCTACTATTTTAGATTATTTTATTTTCAGAATCAGTTACAGCCCACACAGCATGAAGGCATGTCTTCAAGACGCCAAGTAATATCTTGAAAACGCCCAAAAGACATCGTTAAGACGTCCATTGTTACAAAACGAGACGTCTTGAAGACGTCCATGTGCCAGCTTAATTGGCACTTCCATTTTTAGGAAAGATTTGCAAATTCAGTAGTGGTCTCATTCTAATTTCTTCCCTCTTAATGCCATCTAATCGATATGCTTGATATGTGTAGGTAGGTAGTAATAAATAAAACAGTAATAATAAATAAAATTTCTTTAGAAATTTTGTTGGGGTTGGGATCAGTAGAATCGAAGAAAAACTATTGTTTTTTGCCAACGTTTCGAATTTCATTGAATTCATCATCAGGGCTCGGTAACAATGAATTTTCACAGAAAAAATTGTAACTATATATAGTAGAATATACAAATAGAATGGAAATTATCATTATTACTTGCCACGATTCATTATAAACCTCCGAGAAACAAAATGTTTAATAAATACTCAAGAGAACTTACCAAAATTGTTTGTTTTTCTGAGTTAAAATCCTTAAACTATTTTTAAAATGAACACACATAATAGATAACAACGCACGAAGGACAATAACACATATATCCATCAACAAGGAAACGAAACACTGAATTAAAATTTGGAGACGTCGTGAAGCGATCGATACGAATGTTTTATTTTATGGTTCTTTTTATAATGGAACGAAGAAACGAAGCTAAAAACATGAATTCCGAGTTGATATATCCATTCATATTTCATGTTTTTAGCTTCGTATCGATCGCTTCACGACGTTTCCAAATTTTAATTCAGTGTTTCGTTTCCTTGTTGATGGATATACAGGGTTTCCCAAAAGAACCGGAACGGCCGAATATTTCAGCAACGGCTTGACATAAAGTTATGAAATTTGGTATACGGGGGTTATCAGTAGTGCCGAATCTAAAAATAATATTTGCAACGTTGCCAGATTTACAGTTTTTCCTATGGAGCTCTCAACTTTATTTTTTTAGATTTAATGCTATGTTTATTTTTAGCGCATTCGACTTGTTGTGTTCCAGTTAATATGATCCCATGATATAAAATTTCAATTCCGCTAATTTTTGTCAATATGGCAACTCAAAATTTCGGTGAAAAATATCACAAAATTTCAATAACTCGAGAAATCGAGGCAATATGACAATGACAATTAAATTAGTAGAAATTTATTGGTAATTCTGATATTAAAATACCATTTACAACGTTGTCAAATTTACATGTTGGTTCCACTAAATCTTGCTAAGTATTCATCTCCTTTTAAATTTTGTGTATTTTATTTGATTCCATAAAGTTACATTTTTTTATCTGAAACTAATAAAAAAACACTGACAAACAGGAAACAATACAAAACTACGTAGGTAATACAAATATTCCTTTTTATTATGGTAACTGATAAATTAAATATGATTAAATAATCCAATGACAAACATTAACAGGTCTAAACTAAACGAGAAAATAAAAGACTTAACGTCTTAAGTGTTCAAAATGTTGGCCATTATTTGCCAAACAATAACCAGGCCTGTCATAAAATTCACCTATAGTATTATTTAACACTTCTGGTGTTATATGAGTCGATTCGTATAGAATTGCTTCCCTTGGATGATCTAAACTTAGTGGTCTATTTTTGTACACCCTATTTTTCAGATGTCCCCAATGAAAAAATCCATAGGGGTCACATCAGGGGAGCGTGCTGGCCATTCTATCGTTCCTCTTCGTCCAATCCACTTTTCTGTGAATATCTCGTCCAAATATTGTCGAACTTCTCGTGCAAAATGGGGAGGTGCCCCATCTTGTTGAAACCATATTTGGATGTCAATGTTCAACTCTTGCAATTTAGGAACCACCTTTCTTCTCAGAAGTTGTAAGTATTTTTGACCCGTTAGGTTTCCATCGATAAAAAAAAGGTCCAATAACTGTGTTGTTTAAGAATCCCTGCCCAAACGTTAATTTTCTGCGGATGCTGTGTATGTAATTCTTCCATCCAGTGAGGGTTAGTTCTACTCCAAAATCTACAATTGTGCCTGTTTACCTGCCCATTTAAACAAAAAGTCGATTCATCACTAAACAAAATTTTGTTCTTAAAATCTGGATAAACGTTAATTTTATTCATTATGATTTCAGAAAACTCGATACGGCGGTCAGGATCATCTTCCAAAAGTTCTTGAGTGTACATTAATTTATAAGGCTTAATATTTTCTTGCTTTAGAATCCTGTGAATTAAAGATTTACTTACATCTTCCGGTAAATTTTGTTTTAGTTCTGTTATAAACATTTTAGGATTCTCTTCTAAAGATAACAGGATATTCAACTTATTGTTATCAGTAGTGGCCATTTTGGAATAGTTGGTATCTTTTCATTGTTCGACAAACTGTTGTTCTCTAGGTGTACAGTATTGAATAATTCACAAACTTCTTGATAGCTTCTCGTTTTATCGTCGTAACCACGATAGATTAATATTTCAATCCGTTCAGCTTCACTTAACAGGAAAACCATTTTACCTTAATAATAACTCAAGTAACTTTCACAATGATGACAGATGGTTGACAACAATAACAATAAAAGTTGATTAGCTGTTTCCAAAGGCCACTTGTTAATTTATACCGCATGATTCTAATAAAATTTTAATATTGTTTAAGGAAGAACATAACGTACACATTTTCAGAAATAAAATTCCATTCAAGAATTGAACATGGTCAATAAGGTTTAATTTGTTTCAGTAAAAAAAATTAAATTTATGGTATCAAATGAAATGGGCAAAATTTAAAAAGGGAGTTTATGTAAATAAATAGGAAGATTTCGTGGAAACAACGTGTAGATTTGCCAACGTTGTAAATGGTATTTTTAGATCAGACTTGCCAAAAAATTTCTAATAATTATTTTTCATATCATATCGCCACGATTTCTCGAAATAATGAAATTTATGATATTTTTTAACGAAATGATGAATTGCAACATTTACAAAAGTTAGGGGAATAAAAATTTGATATTATACGATCATAGTTATTTGAACACGACAAATCGAATGCGCTAAAAATAAACATAGCATTACATTTAAAAAATTAAAGATGATGGCTCCACAGGACAAACTGTAAATCTGGCAACGTTGCAAATATTATTTTTAGATCCGGCACAACTGATAACCCCCGTACAAAAAATTTCATAACTTTATGTCAAGCCGTTGCTGAAATATTCGGCCGTTCCGGTTCTTTTGGCAAACCCGTATGTGTTATTGTCCTTCGTGCGTTATCTATTATGTCTGTTCATTTTAAAAATAGTTTAAAGATTTTAACTCAGAAAAACAAACAATTTTGGTAAGTTCTCTTGAGTATTTATTAAACATTTTGTTTCTCGGAGGTTTATAATGAATCGTGGCAAGTAATAATAATAATTTCCATTCTATTTGTATATTCTACTCTATAGTTATAATTTTTTCTGTGAAAATTCTTTGTTACAGAGCCCTGATGATGAATTCAATGAAATTCGAAACGTTGGCAAAAACAATAGTTTTTCTTCGATTGTACTGACCCCAAGCCCAACAAAATTTCTAAAGAAGCAATTTTTGGATCACTAAACTTATCAGTTAATAAATAAAATTTTATTTATGCCCAAGAAATATGAACATGCATATTACATTTTCGATATATTTAAATACATTTCCAAATAAGTCACTTATATGGGATATAAAACTTGACTACAAGCTAATGAGAGTAGTATTGCAATGTAGTAGGTCAACTCCTATATCATTGATGTTTGAAACTTTACAGTTATTTACTGTGGAGCGACGACTGACTTACTCAACTATGCTTTATATCTATTAAATGATACATGAACTGATTCCAACATACTTGGGTAACTTTATTATAACTATCAACCAAATTCATACATACAATACTAGAAGCCAGAATCAATCAAACAGACAGAGTACCTCATATAATATAAAAAGTTTATTTTTTAAAGGATTTATTCAGTAAAATAATTATCCACAAAATGTAAAAGAGTCAAAAACTAGTGTGTAATTCAAACATAATTTGATTTTGTATTATAAATAAGAACATATTTTATCAATCAAACAATAATTTTATAATGTTTTATATATAGTTATACTCACAGTTATATTGCATATATTTTACTTACATTTGTGATATTTACTATGTATTGTAATATAGGTATGTCAACTATATTATTTTTTTTGTAAATTAGTATTGTCTTATTTTAAATAAATAAATCAAAAAATCAGAACAAGCCCGCATAACAATTTAGGGGGGGGTCATTTGACCTAGCATGAAACATGTACAGAACCATGCTGCTATATGAAAAAATAACTTTAGGCACTCTGCCGTCAATTCTAATTGGTGCATTTGACTATAATAATAATAATAATTTTTCATCTGAAGATGTACTTTTCGGACAAAATATTTTTGTACGCCATTCCTCACGTTGGGTAGACTATGAATAATAATCTCCTAGAACCTACTGTCGTAGAAAAACAATGGGGCCGGAAACCAGGATTTTTTTTAAATATTGAAAATCACTGACGTACAAAAATAATGGGACCGGAAGCCAGGAATTTTTGTTCCATTATATTTGTACGGTAGTAGGTTCTAGATTATTACTTCATAATCTACCCATCATAAGGAATGCCGTACACGAATATTTTGTCCGAAAAGCACATCTTCAGATGAAAAATTATTATTATTATAGTCAAATGCACCACCAAGAATTGACAGCATAGTGCCTAAAGTTATTTTTTCATATAGCAGCATCGTTCTGAACATGTGTAAAATGTTATGCGAAATTGTAGTATAAAACTATTTTTGTGAATAAATTTTGTCACCCAAAAATGTATATGAAAAATACAATTTGATAATTTATGATAAACAGATGATTTGTTTCAGAAAACATGTATGTAATTCATTATTAACAAAATATACATGAACACTGAAAAAGAAATGCATTAATGTTTAAAATACTTGATTATATACGTGACAATATAGTGACAAATATAGTATACTAGCAAACTGTTTATATGCTCTGGAGTATCTTCTAGCTTTGGCCAATTTTTAGTTTAAATATGCTTGAACTTTCCCAATTGCAGCAAGGTCTTTATGAAGGAATTTTTCACATAAGTTACTGAAATCTTGAAGTGTCTATTCCTTTTCCTCAAATGATTTAATTGCTTGAGATTTCCTCAAAGTTTTTACTGTTTGTCTTAATTTCTCCTTTCGAGGTGTATGAGAGCTCAACCAGGCACTTGTTTGAGTCCCCATAGGTGAAAGTGAAGCAGATGATTCAGGAATGGTAACATAAGAGGATGGACGTGAAATTCGGAAAAAAAAACACATTGATGATTATTGAAAAAATATTTAACAGTATTTCTTCACTTGCAAAAGTTATTTGAAGCGCTGTGAAACAACTATGATTGTGTAGAGTAGCAAAAACTTCAGAATAAAGTAATTAGGAAGAGTAACACAATATTTCAATGATATATATTTTTTTAAATTTCTTCTTTTGAAAAGCAGAAAATGATTCGATAATTCACTGCTAGTAGAGTGAACAATGAACAGTAAAACTTAATTTGGTATTGTTAAGGACAATTATAATTTTGGTAGTGTAGAGATAAGCACTTCCGCCTGAGGGAGACCGAGGTTCGATTCTCCGCCACGGAATCACCGCGCTGGAATTCGCACGTTAAAAAGTATATGGCCTTGTTATTCATTGTGCAGTGTCACAAGTAACCCATTTTCCCAATTTTGAGACACATAAAATGTATCTGTACTTGTGTATACAAAATGTTGATATTTTAATATTATAATAAAAAAATAATACTAAGAATTTTTTGAACCACTAGTTTTTGATTATTTTACCAGGAATTGCCAACGATAAGTTTTCGCTCGCTCCAAGACTACTATGACAAAACATATTTAGGCAACTGATTATTCATATAAAGTCACTTAACAATATTAAGTACGTCTGTAACTTTCGCCTCTTATTATGAGATGGCGCCACTTATCTGATTTGAGTATTTTCAAACTGGAAATAATACACAGGATGTTCTTATGACATTTTTTAAATTAATGCTTTTTCTTTCTTTAACATTATTATCGTGAAACCGACACTTTTGAGTCAACTTTGGCAAGCTAAACTTGATAGAACCCTAGCGACTTAACGCAAATTCATTATAAATGTTTCCAAGTTATTGTTGGTCTTCATATTTTTAGGTAAGTAAAACAACTATAATTAATCAAAGATGTTTTATGGATAATGTCTGAAGCTTACAAGTTTTTTTTTCTGTTAAAATATCAATTTGGATTATTTCTGTCTCTTGATTTTGCACATAGTTCAAATCTTCATATTTTTAGCTAACATCGCCAATATAATTAAACCAAGCTGCAACGAGCAACAGTATTTTTTTTCTGCATCCACACCGGCCCTAACCCACGAATAAAATAAATTGCCGCCCCTGAGAACAAAAAAACGAGTTTCGGCTCATCTGTCGACCAACGTGGGCCGGTTTTCCATTGGTTTTTTCAACATGGTAGTTGAAAACACCCCATCCCAATTATATAATCTGAGATCCAGGAGGAATCTGGAGGATGCATTTGAGGGTATGCGCAATAATAATGGCAACACTCAACAGCCTGCCACACCACAGCAACAAAACCTGGGAAAACAAGGTAACACAGTTAACTTATTAAGTGCTGCTCGCAGAGGGATGTCTGTACCAGTTGTTCAGGAAAGTCCACCTCCAATTCACCAAATTTCCAACAACCAACATACATTTGGCCATCTCTCTTGGCAGAGTGCACCAGGTCCAGTACGTAACTTGGGGGCTATTCCAAAAATTTTTTCGGTACCGCCACCAAGAGCTCCCACACCGATCAGAACCAATGTATCCATCAGTTTGAAGATATCGCAAATACAGTTTCTCAAGTGATTGAAAAAATAAAAAATAATGAAATTAGAAAATCTGATAGCAATATAAATTTAAGACAAATCAGAAACCCAAATATGTTCAACTTGGACGCTTTAGATTCAAACTTACCTACCGTCAGTGCTTCTATGGCAAGTTATAGCAATAATTTTGGCCCCATGACAAATTCAAATCAGTTTCCTGTTGTCACTATAAAGAGTTTCTTCTTAGATGAGACAAGTAAAATAATAAAAATTCTTCCTAATTTTGATAACCAGGGTTCTTTGCACCCCTTAGATTTTTTGAAAATATTGGAGAACACTTTTGATGTGCATAATTATCCTTTTCATAAGGTTAAAATGATTTTAAATAATTGCCTCAAAGACACAGCCAAAGTATGGTTCGATGCATTTTCTGAAAAGAATCAAAATTATTCCTCGTTTAAAAATGCATTTGTAAAATACTTTTGGAATGAACAAACTCAAGATGATTACCGAACAAAAATCGAAAGTGACACATGCAAAGATGGTGAAACTTATACTGACCATTTCACATATTGTGTTTCGTTATCAAAATATCTAGAACCCCCATATTCAGATAAAAAATTAATTTCCAAAATTGGACGACATTTTCCACCAAGAGTTTCTGCAGTTTTGATAGGTGTTGATGACTTAGAGTTGGCACTTGAAAGACTGAGAGAGGCAGACTATTTTTTCAATTCAAACTACAGGAGAGAAAATAAAAGAAATATTTCAGATCAAAAGAAAACAAATTATAATTCCCAAAATAAAAATAACTCTTTTCCATGGACAAAACAAAGGGATTTTGAAAAATCAAAACATGTTTCTCACCTGGAGTTCGAAAATGAAGATGATGATTTGGAAAACGAGAAAGCCTCACACCAGTAGGTTCGCAGGGGGTGAGGACTTTAAGTCGAGCCACCAATATTAAAAATGATAAAATAAAAAATAACCCTCAAGAAGATCTTCTCAAAGAAGATGATTGTAATTTTGATCATTCACTGTCAGATGATCGTTTACCAATGATTTTATTGAACATTTATGGTTTTTCTTACCCAGCACTTATTGATAGTGGCAGCCAGATTTCAGCAATTTCTTCTGAAATTTGGACTCAACTATCAGACTTCCATAGCGAGATACCCCACTTCCCAGCAACTGGTATTAAAGTCATGGGGGCGTTCAAAATAAAAATGCGAAGAGTCCTTTTACAGGCACAATTGAGTTTCCTTCTTGAAGGGGAACAATTTTCGCATGAATTTTTATTGATCAGTGATCTATCATACCCAATTATTCTCGGTATTGACTTTTTAAGGTATTATAAGGTACTCATTAACCTGGAAGAAAAATATTTAGTCTGCACAGTGAATGATGAAACTAAGATTATTCCAGAAACACATTTTCAACACTTTTTTCCCAACACAGATTCAGAAAACCTTTCAGCTGTCATCAAAAAAAGTGAGGTTAGAATCGAGAGACTGTTACGTTTAGAAAAAGTCACGCCTCTTAATGATCCGACACCTGAATGGTATGAACATAAATTTAAAAATTTATTTAAAATACATGAAAGCATCTTCTCAGATGTTCCTGGTCATGTTGTGGGGTATGAACATACTATAAAATTGGTGACCGAAAAACCTTTTTTTGTAAAACCCTATCCAATACCCCTGGCACATCGAGAAGCTGTCAATAGGGCAATTGTACAAATGCTGGAGTGGAAAGTCATTGAAAGGTGTGCCTCTCAATATATTTCCCCGATCATGACAAGTGTAAAGCGTGATGGAAGTGTCCGCATTTGCTTAGATGCCCGGAGACTAAATTCAATTATGGAACCAGATTTCGAATTACCTCGCCCTATTGACGAGATAATTAAATCCATGGCAGGAAAAAAGATATACTCGAAGTTGGATTTAACAAACAGCTACTGGCAGACTCCATTACGACAGTCAGATAAAAAGTATACAGGCTTTATGGTAGGTACCACCACTTATCAGTGGCGGGTTCTTCCTTTTGGCTTAAAAACAGCAGTCTCCTCATTTACAAGGTGTATTGACTCTATATTTGGTCCTTCTTTCGACTTTCTACTACCGTATGTCGATGACTTGATGATTGTGTCTGAAAGTTATCAAGAACATCTAATGCATTTGGAGAAGGTATTTGCTAAACTGCAGGAAGTGGGACTTACAGTGAAGCTCAGCAAATGTGCTTTTTCTTGCAGAAAATTGAGTTTTCTAGGTTATGTCATCGATTCTGATGGTGTTGTACCCGATAATGAAAGAGTACAAGCAATTCAAGATTATGTCTGTCCCCGTAACGTCAAGGAGCTCCAAAGGTTCATAGGGATGTGTAATTATGATAGACAATTTTGTCCAAATTTCTCGACTGTTTCATCGCCCCTTACAACTCTACTCCGAAAAGGTGCCCCTTGGAAGTGGGATGATGAAAAAGAATGTGCATTCAAAAAGGTAAAAGAACTACTCAAGGACGCCACTCTACTTTACCATCCTGACCCTGAACTCCCCTGGCATGTCCAAACTGACTCAAGTGACGTAGGGCTGGGAGCTCAACTGTTCCAAGTCGTTCACGGACAACGTCAGGTAGTAGCTTGGGCCAGCCGACTCTTGTTGGATAGGGAGAAACGTTATAGTTCTAACGAGAAAGAGGTGCTTGCAGTGGTTTTTGCGTTCACAAAATGGCGTACATACTTGTTAGGTAGAGCTGTTACCGTCCACACTGATAACAAGGCCATCCTGTATCTGCAGACTGCTCGATTATTATCCCCTCCTATTACTAGATGGGCTTTAGCTCTTCAAGAGTTTTCTTTCTAGGTGGTTCATATTTCTGGTAAGGAGAATGTCATTGTAGATGCCTTGTCTCGTCACGCTGGTATCCGTTTTGCCACTTCAACCGATAAATATTATCGTATCGCTACTTCTTCCTTACAGCTTCCAAAGGGTTTTGTTGACATTCTAAAAAACATAACCACTCATCAAAATGATGACGAAAAATTGACATGTATCAAGAACTCACTGGCAAACAATGAGAAACTGAATTGTAATTTTGTCATACAAAATGGAGTGTTATACAAGAGAGGTTCAGATGGGCTCTCTCTATTTCTTTGTGTACCAAAAGTACTGATTGATGAATTCATTGATGCTTTTCACTCAACTATGGGACATTTTGGTGTCTATAAGACTTGGGTTGCTTTGCGCAATGAAGTTTGGTGGAACAATATGCATAGGATGATAAAAAAAAGGGTACTTACTTGCAGTGTTTGTCAAAAATCCAAGTCTGCAGTAATGCCAAAACCTCCTCAGATGCAAATCATTCCTGCAGGTAAATCTGACATAATAGCCATGGATATCTATGGTCCATTGGTGCGCAGTAGAGGGGGAGTTTGTTATATTTTTGTTATCCTCAACCTTTTCACTAAATATGTAGCAATGCAACAGTTCTGAGCGGGTGATGAAGGAACTAGGACGTCTTTGTCGCTGTTTTTGCAGCGAAAACCATTCCAAGTGGGCGTGGGAAGTGCCACATTTTTCCAAAAATTTCTTAATTCTGTAGTCCATGAATCAACTGGCTTCACACCTGAAGAATTACAGTTTGGTTGTGAGCGATCCCGCCTCCTACCGAATACGTTCCTTCGTTCATCATCTGATGTCGAGGTCATACAACCCACACACTCCGAAAAGTTAATTTTAGCTGAAGCATCCCTTAGAAGCAAAGCGGCCCGACGTGCACTAGTTAATTCGGGAAGACCGGGGATATCTTTCGCCGTGGGCAATCTCGTCCTCCTCAAAGCAAATAATAAATCTTCCTCCCTTCGTGCTGAAACAAAGAAATTTCTCTTACTCTTCGAGGGGCCATATCGAATAAAAAAGCAAGTTAGCAACAATACTTACGTTTTGGAAGAATTGGAGACTTCCAAAGAAAGGGGTATTTTTCACTCCTCGCACCTACGGCCTTACCACTCATCGTGTGCCCAATAATTTTTTTAGTGATATAATAATTGATGTATTATCTACGGTATTTTTTTTTTTCTCTTCGTAGCATTGTCTTGTGTAACAAGAAAAAAACTCAAAACAGTAGAAACGAAACTCAAATTTTGACTTTTGACAATCAAAAATAAATATATTATAACTTTTTTTGATATCCTGCCATTTTACTCCACTTTTTGCCTTTTCATAGTAATTTTTTTCAATTTGCCGCCATACCAGCGATCACGTGACAAGTGTCAAATTCGATTTTTAGGTTATCGGACATGCACAAACTTTTCCCAAGAATCTTTTTTCCAATAGTCTAATAATAAACTTTTTTCCCATATGGTACATACTTTTTGGCCGTCACTGTATATAGTTATTTATTATAAGAGGGAAAAAGTATTAGATTTTAGCTCGAGGCTGTGTTGTCTCCCGACTTGAAGCGGAGGGAGACAGCAAACCTTGTATAATACAGTATTTTGATCTGTAACAGGAAAAACAACGATTCATTCAACTATCTACCTTCACCTATATACACCCGGAAAAAAGTACCTACTCACTTTTTTCCCGTGGGAAAAAAGTACTCTTTTCCCGGTTCTCGGGGAAAAAAGTATTTTTATAAAAAGTTGTATTTTATTACCTATCATGGTGGATTTATAAACTCAACTAAACTAAGAATTGGAATTACCAATAAGGAATTAACATTAAGCAATGAGCAACTTGCATATCTTCCGAAAAAAATATATTATAGTCTACATCTTGAATCATTCATGTCTGTACAATTGTGGAAGTATATTTCGAATATTTCACCCAGTAATAAATTAAAACATGAACTAGGATTCAAATTTACACGAAAACGCGCGCGATTCTCGGCGGCCATCTTGTGACGTCAGATGGTTCATTTGTGTTATTGTTGTCAATAGAGAGTCATTAGGAATTTTAGAAATTACCAGTATACCAGGCTGTTTATATTGGTCTAAACGTACTGAAATTTAATTTGCTTGTTCTTGCTGGATGCTGGATAACTACATGTAGTGATAGAATGGAAGACAAAAGCAAAGGATTTCTAAAATATTGTATTGTTCCAATGTGTACCAGTACGTCGGTCAATAGTCCCAGTAAATTGTTTTTTTCTGTGCCTAGGCACGACAAAAAACTCAGGAAATGGTGACAAATAATGAAAAGGGAACCTCTTTCCAGTGTAACCAATCGTTACTGTTGTGAGGATCATTTTGATGTGAGTTTATAGTCGTATTTAAGTTAGAATGTCCATATTCATATTTAAGGTATCTGTTTCAGATTGAAAAAGATATGCTCAATTACTGGGAATGTAAGTTAGTTGATGCTAATCCTAGGCTCAAACTGTTGAACTATTTCTTATTTTCAGCAGATTTCAATGATAAAGAAATTTAACGACTTCTGGACAATTTCATTTATTTCAATATATTATGTACATAAAAACATGACAACAACATAATAAAACAAATCATAAACATCTTGATGAAATCAATTCTGTAACACTCCCTCTATTTCATCAAAATTCAGTATATTCAACTCCCCTCGTATGAATTTAAGTCTATCTCTGGATAAGGGTTTCGTCAGAATATCAGCCAACTGGAACTTGGATTCAATAAATTCGATGTCAATGTCACCTCTTCCGATGACATCCCGAATGAAGTGGTAGTTAATATCGATGTGCTTAGTCCGTTTATGGAATTCAGGGTTTTTCGTCAATTTGATTGCACACTGATTATCAACGAATATCTTAGTTGCACTAGTCTGAAGCAATCCAAGTTCATTGAGTAGAAGTCGTAACCAAATTATTTCTTTTGTACCCAATGCCAACGATATATATTCTGCTTCGGTCGTCGACAGAGCTACGACTTGTTGACATTGAGAAGTCCACGATATTGGAGCACCAAACATCATAAAAATATATCCACTTCTAGATTTCCTGCATTCTAAATCTCCTCCAAAGTCTGCATCGGTAAATCCACTCATGATCAAATGTTTCGTGTATGTTTTTCCATAAACCAATCTCAAATTCGACGTTCCTTTCAAATACCTCAAAATCCTTTTTGCCACAGTCCAATGCTCTTGGTTGAAATTATTGAAGAATTGGCTGACAAGACTTACAGCATATGCAATATCTGGACGACTGTTCATTGCTACATATAACAGTGCTCCGACCAATTCTCGGAAAGGAACGTCAAGGTCTGAACATTTTTCTTTGGGTTTCATCAACTGGGTACCTGGTTCAATTGGTACAGCTACTGGTATTGCATCCACTATGTTGAATCTTTCCAAAAGTCTTTGTATAAAGTTTCCTTGATGGATTGATAACAAGTTTTTGCTTCTGTTTCTATCAATTTGAAGTCCAATGAAACATTTCGAATTCCCAACCGTGATTTCAAAATTTTCTCTCAGATTTGACAGAATAATTTCGATGACATTCGTAGATTTCGTGAATATCAATCCGTCATCAACAAAGAGAACTAGATAAACATTATTGGCATTGTAGGTTTTCATCGCTTGCGCTTCTAAAGCTAAATTTTCTTCTCTTTCATCACTAATACTCATTTTATGTTCCTCTTTCAACAATCTAGCTATCAGTTCTTCAAGAGTTTGTCTCGTCTGATCGACTGAATCCCAAGCTGTTACAAACATGTTAAATTTAGGAGGCAAACTGTTTATAATTTTTGATATAACAGCAACATCTGATAATTCTTCCCCCATATCTTTCAATTGTTTTACAACAGATTCCACTTCAGATATGAAACCTGCAATCCTTTGACCACTCGTCATCTTCAGTTCATAGTACTTTTGATACATTATATGTTTCGATACTTCAGTTTTTTGTTCATGTATGGTATTCAACTTGGTTCACATTTCGCGAGCAGATTGGCAGTTCACGAGGTAGGTCAGCTGAGACTGGCTTATGGTGGCTAGTAAAATAACCATTGCCCGGTTATTTTTATTCTCCCATAACTTCAACGCATCATGATCATTCTGCAGAGGATTTTGTTCAATACCAGTTGTGTTCTCCCATAATTCACTAGCTTTCAGAGCAATGGAGATACTAAATTTCCATAGTTGAAAATTTGAACCATCAAATTTCACTATTCTTGCAAAATCAAGTTTTTCATTCATTTTTCTGGAACACTTTCAAAATTTGTCACAATGACAAATGAAAAAAACTTTTCAAATTTCAGCGCTTATAGGACAGGTATTTCAGTGGGTCTACTGTAGCTTCAGCAGAATCGTTCTGGGCCCATAACCTGTTGAACTATTTCTTATTTTCAGCAGATTTCAATGATAAAGAAATTTAACGACTTCTGGACAATTTCATTTATTTCAATATATTATGTACATAAAAACATGACAACAACATAATAAAACAAATCATAAACATCTTGATGAAATCAATTCTGTAACACAAACTAGATGTTGTGCCACATAAATTTGCTTGTCAGAAGTCTGAACGTTCCCTTGTAGCTGAGAGACCATATGCAGCAAAAAGAAGGAGGTTGGAAGTCATACAGGAAGCTTTTGAATGGCGTGAGGCACAACAGCAAAGTGATGAATGCAGAGCAAGTACATCATTTCAGAAACCAGAAGAAAATGTGCAGCTTCGCGATTTTGAAGCTTTTAAACGGCATGAGGCACAACTGCTAAGTCATGAATGTATACCAAGTACATCATTTCAGAAAGCTAAAGAAAATGTGGAGCTTCACGAGTTTGATGAACAAAGTGAAACAGCTAGCAAGTCTATTCAAGTAAATATTCATTCACATTTGATTGACTTGCTGTCTCAAAATATTCCTTGCCGTCTTTTGAATGTGCTGATAACACTGAAAAAAATAAGGTTAGATGATTCATTTGCTGTTTTAGCTGTACATTTTGGGATGTCACTCAGTAACATCAGTAGAATATTCAAGAATACTATGCCTGTAATGGCACAGCAATTGGAGAAGCTTTTGTATTGGCCCAAACCTGAACAAATTAGGTTACATCTGCCTATACCATTCCGAGCTCGTTATAACAAGGTAGTATCAATAATAGACTGTTTGGAACTACAAATTGAGAAGCCCGGTGATCCTGTACATCAAGCTTTGAGTTGGTCCCAATATAAATCCTGCAATACCATAAAGTATTTGATTTCTTGTACACCTGATGGGCTTGTAAATTTCATATCATGTGGATATGGTGGACGTGCAACAGATGCTTTGATTGTGGAAGACTGCAACTATTTGGACAATTTAGACCCTGGGCTGTCTGTTATGGCAGACAGGGGTTTCAAAAATATTGCTCATCTTCTGAAACAAAGAGGGTGTGAGCTGATACGACCACCTTCGGTTTTAAAAGATATTGCTAGCACAAAAGAAGAAGTGAAGTCTGCGAAGAGAATTGCTGCATTACACATTCATGTAGAAAGAGTAATCGGGAGACTCAGGGAATTTAAAATGTTATTACCTCATGCATGCATAGATAACCATATGATACAGTACATGGATTATGTGATCAAAATTGCTTGTGGTATCATAAATTTACAAGGACATTTAATAAATATTCAACTGTGACTCAATAACTGTATTGTGTTTTAATTTACCTAGAAAAAAACTTGCATACATTTTATCCATCACTTTTGAATATATCAGTTTTCTTCTCAAATAATATATTCAATCTTCTGAACAGAACAAAGGTATAATCGAAAACTTTTTAAATAAATTTCATAGTTCAGTCAGAACGTAAAAAAAAATCTAATGTGTAAGAACACTTAATTCAACGGATCAGTTAAATAAAAATAACATTTTGGTCACAAAGGTACACGATTCACCATTAAATAAATATACAATTCTAGCAAAGGATAAACATGTGCATGGGATGTTTCATTTATAAAAATATCTACCATAAATTATTATAAAACAAAAAAGAAATAGAAAAATGTAAACGATACATCAGAGTTTTAACTAACCTAAAAATGAGCATCAACTCAAATCAAGTCAAAATCAGTCTTTATTCATGTCTACATTGTACCTACTAATGGGTTTTTCATATTGACATATTGGTATACTTGCACAAATAATAGTATATTTTTCAATAAGAGATGAAAATGCTGTTTTTTTCGTGAGGTGAGAATTTGCCCACGAGCGGAGCGAGTATGGCAATCTCACGAGCGAAAAAAACGTATTTCATCTCGAGTAGAAAATGCTATTTTTTCTACGATAGATGTTTACAAAATACTGGATTAAAATTTTTAGAATTTTAAACTGTCAAACAAAGTGACGTTCGTTTGCTGATTCAATTGCCAAGTAGTGAGATTAACTGTCATTAGTGTCAAAAATTCATCAAATTGTTATTAGTATATTCCCATCAGGTCTCATCATTATATTCATTTGTTTCATTTTAACTTCTAGAGAGAAAAAATATCACTTTCATGTAGGTAACTGGTTGAAAAATCATCAATTTCATATACATGAGTAGAAAAAAAGTACTACCCTTGTACCAAATTCATATTTTTTGACACTACTCATATACAACTAACAAATTTCAATATGTAATTATTCAAAATAAGGTTCAAGAATGAGCAGAATTTTATATTAGGAACAAATAAAATGATAAGTAGAAAACTTTTCCTTATGTCTCCTACCTAAGTGGAAACACTGTAGAACCCCCCAGCATACATCATTTCATCAATATTTCAAAAATTACCTGTTTCCAGAAATCTTCCAATTTTAGCAAAATATCATCACAATTCTTGACATAATTTTTTGGGTTTATCACCTTCCACAATCTGAAAATGAAAAAAATTTTTAATCCAAAGAAATCTGTACAAGTGTAGAAGGGCAAATTAATTAATTTGCCCGATAAGTTACTGCGTTCACAAGACTGTTGTCTTGAAAGAAATTAATTTTTGTCAGTAACGTACCCTACACTGAATTTGCCTATCTGAAAAAATGAGATCGAATTAACAAAGAATACTTCTCTTTTTTTGAAAACTGTTGACGTTTCGGAGGCTGTATCTGCCTCCGTTATCAAAACTTCTTAGAAAGACGCTGAGAAAACTGAATTTGAATTGCGATTTTGGTAATAAGACCTTTCTTTGACAGAGTCAAATGAAATCTGTCATACATTCTTTTGATTGACATTTGGTATCTTGATACATAGGGTGTTCGGTATCAATCAATCACCATTCTATTAGTTCTTATTTCATCTCTGAGGAGGGGTAACCAGGTGCGGTCCATTTCGATGGAATTGGTTGAGAAGCAGTTGTTCGATAAAAGAATGCACGCAGTTTCCTTCAACTTCCTTTTTTCTTGATTTGATTCTCTCAATAAAATTTTGGTATTATTCCATTCCATCATATGATCGCCATCAGATGTTAGAATATGTTCGGATATTTTCGAACCCGTTATTTTTCGATTTCTGATGTAACTTTTATGTTCTTCCTGGCGCACAATCAATGGTCTTGATGTTTCACCTATATAACTCTTACCACACGAACAAGGTATGTTGTAAACACAATTTTTTGAACATTCACCAGCGTTTTTGGGTTTTGTATGTGTGAGTATTGATCTCAATGTATTGGTTGTTTTAAATGTTGTTCTTACATCATACCTATGGCCAATCCGCTTTATCTTTTCAGACAGTCCAGGGACATAAGGTATAATATTGTTTGTTGGATATGTATGGACATGTCGCATGTCTGTGTGTTGTGTTGTTCGATTGTAAAGTGTAGTACTATTTTCAATTTCATTAATGGTTTTTTCCACGAATTCATTTGGATAAGCATTTTCCCTGAGAACGGACTTTATAAAATTCAATTCTTCTTTCAGATTTTGTGTTGAATTGCAAACCACTTGTGCCCTGTTGTAAAGACATTTGACAATTCCCCTTTTCACGCTGGTGTGGTGATTTAAAGATGAATTTTATCAACAAGAATTTGGTATGGCAATGGGTTCTCCATTATCACCCATTTTGAGTAATATATTCATGGAATATTTTGAAGAATTTTTCGTTGAAACGTACCAGAATGGACCCAGAGTATGGTGGAGGTATGTTGATGATGTGTTTGCTGTTTGGAATCAGAGTAGAGATGACTTGAAAGTGTTCTTAGATTACATTAATAAACAAGAACCAACGATAACATTCACATTAGAAACAGAAAAAGATGATGAACTTCCTTTCTTAGATGTTTTGATAAAAAAATCAACATCTCGAGTTAACACAACTGTTTATAGAAAGAAAACACATACCAATAGATATCTCCATTATAACTCAAATCACCACACCAGCGTGAAAAGGGGAATTGTCAAATGTCTTTACAACAGGGCACAAGTGGTTTGCAATTCAACACAAAATCTGAAAGAAGAATTGAATTTTATAAAGTCCGTTCTCAGGGAAAATGCTTATCCAAATGAATTCGTGGAAAAAACCATTAATGAAATTGAAAATAGTACTACACTTTACAATCGAACAACACAACACACAGACATGCGACATATCCATACATATCCAACAAACAATATTATACCTTATGTCCCTGGACTGTCTGAAAAGATAAAACGGATTGGCCATAGGTATGATGTAAGAACAACATTTAAAACAACCAATACATTGAGATCAATACTCTCACATACAAAACCCAAAAACGCTGGTGAATGTTCAAAAAATTGTGTTTACAACATACCTTGTTCGTGTGGTAAGAGTTATATAGGTGAAACATCAAGACCATTGATTGTGCGCCAGGAAGAACATAAAAGTTACATCAGAAATCGAAAAATAACGGGTTCGAAAATATCCGAACATATTCTAACATCTGATGGCGATCATATGATGGAATGGAATAATACCAAAATTTTATTGAGAGAATCAAATCAAGAAAAAAGGAAGTTGAAGGAAACTGCGTGCATTCTTTTATCGAACAACTGCTTCTCAACCAATTCCATCGAAATGGACCGCACCTGGTTACCCCTCCTCAGAGATGAAATAAGAACTAATAGAATGGTGATTGATTGATACCGAACACCCTATGTATCAAGATACCAAATGTCAATCAAAAGAATGTATGACAGATTTCATTTGACTCTGTCAAAGAAAGGTCTTATTACCAAAATCGCAATTCAAATTCAGTTTTCTCAGCGTCTTTCTAAGAAGTTTTGATAACGGAGGCAGATACAGCCTCCGAAACGTCAACAGTTTTCAAAAAAAGAGAAGTATTCTTTGTTAATTCGATCTCATTTTTTCAGATAGGCAAATTCAGTGTAGGGTACGTTACTGACAAAAATTAATTTCTTTCAAGACAACAGTCTTGTGAACGCAGTAACTTATCGGGCAAATTAATTAATTTGCCCTTCTACACTTGTACAGATTTCTTTGGATTAAAATTTTTTTTCATTTTCAGATTGTGGAAGGTGATAAACCCAAAAAATTATTCAAGAACTGGATTTCCTCCACAAAATCAAACTTTTAATCAATATCATCACAATACTCCTTACTATAATCCACAGTGACAATACTAACTTCCTGTGAGGTTTCAAAATCTGGGTGAGCTACACAAAATTTTGCTGTATTTTTATTTAAGAAATGCATCTGGAGCTGTAATTGAGGTATATATCGAGCTGCCGGCTCATTGCTCTGAGTTATGTATTTTCTGAAATTTGTTTCATTCACAGGACATTTTATTTCTACAGTAAAATCTTCACATATAGCATCTGCCGAAGCACCAACAAAAGGATGATTATTGTTGAGCATCAGCCCACATGGCTTTAGTTTTTTTTTTTAATATTTTCGACACAAGTAATAGGACCTTATTTTCTAATTCACGACCTCTTTTCATTGCTTCTGTGTCTTTTATTTTACAAGCTCCTAAAATACTTTCTACAACTATGCCATCAACTTTCTTACAATGAAGAACACTATATGCTTTTGAAGCTGTTATTCTGGAATATCTCAACTCATGCCATAGTCGATTTTCAGACTGACCTATGGTTTCGTTGAAAGCATTCCAACATTGCTCAGCAGTTATCAGAATAGAACAAAACTTTTGGAATTCTGTTGCACTTCCCAACTTATTATCTGATTTGAAATGTTCTAGAAGATAATGGATAGATAATTTTTCTGAGTCTGAAAATACTTTGAAATATTTAGTCAACACTGTATCCGTTTTTCCAGTTTTAACACTATAGTCCTTGATTCCTTCAAAAACACTGTTGTTGATGGGATGATGGGTAGGTAATGTTGATTTTCCCATTTCTGTGGCCTTAATAAATTTCACTGATGTTCCTACAGAAGAAAGAATAGATTTCTTCCAGTAGCACTTAACATCTGTTGTAGACGGTTCTTCGCTCCTACGATGAATCCATGTCAAGAAAACCACAGCATGTTTGCACCCCCCTGTGAATAAGAAACACAGTTAATAATTTTAGTTCGAAAATATGAATATGAAATTCATAAAATCTTTTGTGGAATCATCTGCGACTGAAAGACAAACTTTAGTCGCTATTTTCCATCGTTCAAGATAACCTCTTGGGAGGTATTCATGTTGAAAAGGGGAACATTCTCCATAAAAAGTAGTTGTTTTCTGTTAGATATTACAAATAAGTCACATTTTTCATTTTTCAATTTTTATGGAGAATGTTCCCCTTTTCAACAGTTAATAATGTTCCAAAAAAAATTACACATCAATACCTATCTCTATTTGAACTTCATCTTTTCATATTTTTTTCATATTGAAGAAATGTTAACTGTGCAATATTAGTATGTATTTTAAAGAAAGTAACAATTATAGGCTAGGTGTACATACATACAAATATGTTTAATTTTTTTCCCATGTGTTTGTAATAGAGAAAGTAGTATTTTATTAACTATGTCGAACGGTCATCAACTAAGCTCTTTCAACTTAGGACACACACAGCAGTTTTGTGAGATTGGACTCCAAACTACTACTAGATCATTAGCCGATGCTTAGATTGAACACTGATTGTATGAGTGAAAGGCTAATGCTTTTGCATCACGGCCACTTGACTTGAAAATGGGTGAGATTTGTTAATTTGTTATTTTAACTAACTACTTATTGTACGCTTTTGTATATATTATTTGGATTTCTATTCCTTGGCCAGAATCTACAGCCAAAATTAAATTATGACATTTTTTTTTATATTAGGATCTTGTAGAAACATAGCAAGTCATTTCAAACAAGCATACACCATGAAACTATCAAGTGAAGCTACACATATCGAAGAAAAGCTAGAGATTTTGTTCTTCTACATCAACTAAATCAAGTATTTCATAACTACAAATACTATTTGAATACTTTACCTTGAGATGCAGGACAATCCTCACATGTAACAGATTCGACTATTCCTTCTACCTCATTACACTTCAGCACAACACAGTAGGGTTTCACAGTGACTTTATGTTCTGGAGTTATCCTACCCTTGACCAAACAAACATCTCCTTCTCTCTTCACCTGCACATATCCAACAGCTTTGTCCCCATAGCTCTCTCTAGTAGATCTGTAAAAAGGACATCTAATTATTCTAAATGTTTATAATATGAATTGGTATTTCATGCACAAATCTTTTCTCCATTCTGAAATATCTAACCTTGCATTTCAAGTTTTCTTGGGAAGATCGAGAGATTCTGCTAGGCATGAAAACACTTACCTTAGAGCTTTTATTCCTCTCATTTCGGCACTTATAAAGTCCGGATTACGTCCAAAAAACAGGGCCATCATAATAGAGTCAATTTTTGGTAGATTATCACTGTCTGCCTTTTGAAATCCGGGTTCCATGGTAAACCAAACACAAGATGAGAATAAAACAATGAATGAATGCAATAAATATCTTTCAACAACGACCGTAATTAAATTATACCAACTGAATACAAAGTTAGCGACACTCGACACTGAACACACAACTTTACTGATCTGAAAACAGCGAAAAGAAAACTGACAGTGACAGTAATCAAAATAAAAACATAACCTTCAAACTTCACGCCTTGACAGCCTAGACCATTTTACGTCACACCAATAGTAGGCGCGTTTGCTGTCACGTGATGACATCGGCAAATTAGGAAAATTTCAAGAGTGGATTTTATAATATTTATGAATTATATGAAACTTATTCTTTCACTAGAGACTCATTTGCTTCTTGGTTATTCATAATGAGGGCATAATTTGGAAATGACTTTTATTGCAAATTGTCTATTAAGAAGGTGTTTATAAACGTCAACTAAGAAATTAAGAATTATGTTCTATGACTGTCAATATGCCAGCTATAAGAAGATCCATCGTGCTCAACATTGCTTCACTATCCATTATATCTTTATTGCAAGAAAATATTTAAACATATATCACTAAAAGTATAAACAAATTTAATTTCGATGACAAATGACATGTCACTTCACCGATTTTGCTCATGCCCACTTCCATTTTCAATTAACCCTCCTGTACTGGGGTAGTGTCTGTGAGACAATTCAGTTCTGATTTTCATAGCTGAAATTACAGTTGGGCTTCTATCGAGCCGATCATTCGTGTAGCTTCGGGATTTTCCAACCTCGGCACGTGGCTCAAATGGTACATTTGAGTATGTGTGTGAAGTTAGCGATGAATTTGCCAGCAACGTTTCTGAAAAAATCGTTGCCAGCAACGATTTGATAGGGCGGATTTCATGCAACTCATAATTCTTTAACGTGTTTCTTGAGGTGAGGAATCTCACAGAGTTTGAAATGAACATAAAATTTATCATACCTGTGTATAAATAGAAAATTCGAAATGGATATTTTCTAAATTCCGGAGTGAATGTCGAAAAATAATTAAACCCGTTCTTATTTATTTTTTCCAACTTCAAGAAGTATATCTCGAGAACAAGAAATGGTGCCACCATGAAATTCAACAGTATGATGGAAAATGATGTGCTCTTTCCAGCTATGATTGAGAGAATTCTTAATTTCCGGGGTGAATGCCGAAAAATAATTAAATTCCGTTTTTCTTTATTTTTTCCAACTCCAATACGTAGGTATATCTCGAGAACAAGAAATGGTGCCACCATGAAATTCAACAGTATTATGGAAAATGATGTGCTCTTTCCAGCTATGGTTGAGAGAATCCTTAATTTCCGGGGTGAATGCCGAAAAATAATTAAATTCCGTTTTTCTATATTTTTTCCAACTTCAATACGTAGGTACATCTCGAGAACAAGAAATGGTGCCACCATGAAATTCAACAGTATTATGGAAAATGATGTGCTCTTTCCAGCTATGATTGAGAGAATCCTTAATTTCCGGGGTGAATGCCGAAAAATAATTAAATTCCGTTTTTTTTATTTTTTCCAACTTCAATACGTAGGTATATCTCGAGAACAAGAAATGGTGCCACCATGAAATTCAACATAATGATGGAAAATGATGTGCTCTTTTCAGCTATGATTGAGAGAATTCTTAATTTCCGGGGTGAATGCCGAAAAATAATTAAATTCCGTTTTTCTTTATTTTTTCCAACTTCAATACGTAGGTATATCTCGAGAACAAGAAATGGTGCCACCATGAAATTCAACAGTTTTATGGAAAACAATGTGCTCTTTCCAGCTATGATCGAAATAATCCTTAACTTCCGGGGTGAATGCCGAAAAATAATTAAATTCCGTTTTTTTTTATTTTTTCCAACTTCAATACGTAGGTATATCTCGAGAACAAGAAATGGTGCCACCATGAAATTCAACATTATGATGGAAAATGATGTGCTCTTTCCAGCTATGATTGAGAGAATCCTTAATTTCCGGGGTGAATGCCGAAAAATAATTAAATTCCGTTTCTTTTATTTTTTCCAACTTCAATACGTAGGTATATCTCGAGAACAAGAAATGGTGCCACCATAAAATTCAACATAATGATGGAAAATGATGTGCTCTCTCCAGCTATCATTGAGAGAATTCTTAATTTCCGGGGTGAATGCCGAAAAATAATTAAATTCCGTTTTTTTTTATTTTTTCCAACTTCAATACGTAGGTATATCTCGAGAACAAGAAATGGTGCCACCAAGAAATTCAACAGTTTTATGGAAAACCATGTGCTCTTTCCAGCTATGATCAAAAGAATCCTTAATTTCCGGGGTGAATGCCGAAAAATAATTAAATTCCGTTTTTTTTTATTTTTTCCAACTTCAATACGTAGGTATATCTCGAGAACAAGAAATGGTGCCACCATGAAATTCAACATTATGATGGAAAATGATGTGCTCTTTCCAGCTATGATTGAGAGAATCCTTAATTTCCGGGGTGAATGCCGAAAAATAATTATATTCCGTTTTTCTTTATTTTATCCCATTCCAATACGTAGGTATATCTCGAGAACAAGAAATGGTGCCACCATGAAATTCAACAGTATGATGGAAAATGATGTGCTCTTTCCAGCTATGATTGAGAGAATTCTTAATTTCCGGGGTGAATGCCGAAAAATAATTAAATTCCGTTTTTCTAAATTTTTTCCAACTTCAATACGTAGGTATATCTCGAGAACAAGAAATGGTGCCACCATGAAATTCAACATTATGATGGAAAATGATGTGCTCTTTCCAGCTATGATTGAGAGAATCCTTAATTTCCGGGGTGAATGCCGAAAAATAATTATATTCCGTTTTTCTTTATTTTTTCCAACTTCAATACGTAGGTATATCTCGAGAACAAGAAATGGTGCCACCAAGAAATTCAACAGTTTTATGGAAAACAATGTGCTCTTTCCAGCTATGATCGAAAGAATCCTTAATTTCCGGGGTGAATGCCGAAAAATAATTAAATTCCGTTTTTTTTTATTTTTTCCAACTTCAATACGTAGGTATATCTCGAGAACAAGAAATGGTGCCACCATGAAATTCAACATTATGATGGAAAATGATGTGCTCTTTCCAGCTATGATTGAGAGAATCCTTAATTTCCGGGGTGAATGCCGAAAAATAATTATATTCCGTTTTTCTTTATTTTTTCCCATTCCAATACGTAGGTATATCTCGAGAACAAGAAATGGTGCCACCATGAAATTCAACAGTATGATGGAAAATGATGTGCTCTTTCCAGCTATGATTGAGAGAATTCTTAATTTCCGGGGTGAATGCCGAAAAATAATTAAATTCCGTTTTTCTTTATTTTTTCCAACTCCAATACGTAGGTATATCTCGAGAACAAGAAATGGTGCCACCATGGAAATCAACAGTATTATGGAAAATGATGTGCTCTTTCCAGCTATGATTGAGAGAATCCTTAATTTCCGGGGTGAATGCCGAAAAATAATTAAATTCCGTTTTTCTATATTTTTTCCAACTTCAATACGTTGGTATTCTCGAGAACAAGAAATGGTGCCACCATGAAATTCAACAGTATTATGGAAAATGATGTGCTCTTTCCAGCTATGATTGAGAGAATCCTTAATTTCCGGGGTGAATGCCGAAAAATAATTAAATTCCGTTTCTTTTATTTTTTCCAACTTCAATACGTAGGTATATCTCGAGAACAAGAAATGGTGCCACCATGAAATTCAACATTATGATGGAAAATGATGTGCTCTTTCCAGCTATGATTGAGAGAATCCTTAATTTCCGGGGTGAATGCCGAAAAATAATTATATTCCGTTTTTCTTTATTTTTTCCCATTCCAATACGTAGGTATATCTCGAGAACAAGAAATGGTGCCACCATGAAATTCAACAGTATGATGGAAAATGATGTGCTCTTTCCAGCTATGATTGAGAGAATTCTTAATTTCCGGGGTGAATGCCGAAAAATAATTAAATTCCGTTTTTCTTTATTTTTTCCAACTCCAATACGTAGGTATATCTCGAGAACAAGAAATGGTGCCACCATTGAAATCAACAGTATTATGGAAAATGATGTGCTCTTTCCAGCTATGATTGAGAGAATCCTTAATTTCCGGGGTGAATGCCGAAAAATAATTAAATTCCGTTTTTCTATATTTTTTCCAACTTCAATACGTTGGTATTCTCGAGAACAAGAAATGGTGCCACCATGAAATTCAACAGTATTATGGAAAATGATGTGCTCTCTCCAGCTATGATTGAGAGAATTCTTAATTTCCGGGGTGAATGCCGAAAAATAATTAAATTCCGTTTTTTTTTATTTTTTCCAACTTCAATACGTAGGTATATCTCGAGAACAAGAAATGGTGCCACCAAGAAATTCAACAGTTTTATGGAAAACAATGTGCTCTTTCCAGCTATGATCGAAAGAATCCTTAATTTCCGGGGTGAATGCCGAAAAATAATTAAATTCCGTTTTTTTTTATTTTTTCCAACTTCAATACGTAGGTATATCTCGAGAACAAGAAATGGTGCCACCATGAAATTCAACATTATGATGGAAAATGATGTGCTCTTTCCAGCTATGATTGAGAGAATCCTTAATTTCCGGGGTGAATGCCGAAAAATAATTAAGTATATTCCGTTTTTCTTTATTTTTTCCCACTCCAATACGTAGGTATATCTCGAGAACAAGAAATGGTGCCACCATGAAATTCAACAGTATGATGGAAAATGATGTGCTCTTTCCAGCTATGATTGAGAGAATTCTTAATTTCCGGGGTGAATGCCGAAAAATAATTAAATTCCGTTTTTCTTTATTTTTTCCAACTCCAATACGTAGGTATATCTCGAGAACAAGAAATGGTGCCACCATGATATTCAACAGTATTATGGAAAATGATGTGCTCTTTCCAGCTATGATTGAGAAAATCCTTAATTTCCGGGGTGAATGCCGAAAAATAATTAAATTCCGTTTTTTTTTTATTTTTTCCAACTTCAATACGTAGGTATATCTCGAGAACAAGAAATGGTGCCTCCATGAAATTCAACATCATGATGGAAAATGATGTGCTCTTTCCAGCTATGATTGAGAGAATTCTTAATTTCCGGGGTGAATGCCAAAAAATAATTAAATTCCGTTTTTCTTTATTTTTTCCAACTCCAATACGTAGGTATATCTCGAGAACAAGAAATGGTGCCACCATGAAGTTCAACAGTATTACGGAAAATGATGTGCTCTTTCCAGCTATGATTGAGAGAATCCTTAATTTCCGGGGTGAATGCCGAAAAATAATTAAATTCCGTTTTTTTTTTATTTTTTCCAACTTCAATACGTAGGTATATCTCGAGAACAAGAAATGGTGCCACCATGAAATTCAACATAATGATGGAAAATGATGTGCTCTTTCCAGCTATGATTGAGAGAATTCTTAATTTCCGGGGTGAATGCCGAAAAATAATTAAATTCCGTTTTTCTTTATTTTTTCCAACTTCAATACGTAGGTATATCTCGAGAACAAGAAATGTGCCACCATGAATTTCAACATAATGATGGAAAATGATGTGCTCTTTCCAGCTATGATTGAGAGAATTCTTAATTTCCGGGGTGAATGCCGAAAAATAATTAAATTCCGTTTTTCTTTATTTTTTCCAACTTCAATACGTAGGTATATCTCGAGAACAAGAAATGGTGCCACCATGAAATTCAACATAATGATGGAAAATGATGTGCTCTTTCCAGCTATGATTGAGAGAACTCTTAATTTCCGGGGTGAATGCCGAAAAATAATTAAATTCCGTTTTTCTTTATTTTTTCCAACTCCAATACGTAGGTATATCTCGAGAACAAGAAATGGTGCCACCATGAAATTCAACAGTTTTATGGAAAACAATGTGCTCTTTCCAGCTATGATCGAAAGAATCCTTAATTTCCGGGGTGTATGCCGAAAAATAATTAAATTCCGTTTTTTTTTATTTTTTCCAACTTCAATACGTAGGTATATCTCGAGAACAAGAAATGGTGCCACCATGAAATTCAACATAACGATGGAAAATGATGTGCTCTTTCCAGCTATGATCGAAAGAATCCTTAATTTCCGGGGTGAATGCCGAAAAATAATTAAAATCCGTTTTTCTTTATTTTTTCCAACTCCAATACGTAGGTATATCTCGAGAACAAGAAATGGTGCCACCATGAAATTCAACAGTATGATGGAAAATGATGTGCTCTTTCCAGCTATGATTGAGAGAATTCTTAATTTCCGGGGTGAATGCGGAAAAATAATTAAATTCCGTTTTTCTTTATTTTTTCCAACTCCAATACGTAGGTATATCTCGAGAACAAGAAATGGTGCCACCATGAAATTCAACAGTATTATGGAAAATGATGTGCTCTTTCCAGCTATGATTAAGAGAATTCTTAATTTCCGGGGTGAATGCCGAAAAATAATTAAATTCCGTTTTTCTTTATTTTTTCCAACTCCAATACGTAGGTATATCTCGAGAACAAGAAATGGTGCCACCATGAAATTCAACAGTATTATGGAAAATGATGTGCTCTTTCCAGCTATGATTGAGAGAATCCTTAATTTTCGGGGTGAATGCCGAAAAATAATTAAATTCGGTTTTTTTTATTTTTTCCAACTTCAATACGTAGGTATATCTCGAGAACAAGAAATGGTGCCACCATGAAATTCAACAGTTTTATGGAAAACTATGTGCTCTTTCCAGCTATGATAAAAATAATTCCTAAAATCCGGGGTGAATATCGAAAAATAATTAAATCATGTTATTTATTTTTTCCTATTTCAAGACGTATATCTCAAGAACTAGGAATGGTGCCATCACCATATGGATATGATCCAGAAAATTTTTAAATTCTGAAGAGAATATTGAAAAGTAATTAAAGTTTTTTTTTTATAATTTTTCCCATTTTTAGACGTTTATTTCGAAAACAAGAAATGATGCCACTTTGAAATTCAGCCAGATAGGTAAAAATTATGTGATATTTCTAATTGCTTCTCAAATTCCGCACAGTACGTTGAAACCCTAACAAATGATTATTTTTGACAAATCATAACTAGGAGAGGTATGTGATATTCCCAATGGTGAGTGAAATAATTTTAAAAATCCGGTCGAAAACTCTGAAATTTCACATATAATATATTTATTTCGAACACGATGGGTTTAGCTACTGTGGAATTCATTCATTTTATAAAAAATTATAATATTTTTTATGATTATATAATGAATACAACTTGTATTTATTGTATTATACAAGAGTCAATAGTTCGACATTCTATATAAAGGTTACCTGACTACAGTATACAGTTTTTGGTGTATTCAGTTGAAACTAAGACTTGGAGTTGAACTGGATTTGTCTGCTGACTGTCATGGTTGAAACCAACTCTCATGGAAACACCCCCGTAACTTCCATAATTTTTAACGTAGAATGGTGAAGTACGCATAATCGATAGATACATAAAATATGTATCGAATATCTTTGAAGTGGTTATTTCAAGTTATATGCACGTCAGCAGCGATTGTACCACCGATATTTCCAAAAAATCTTAGGAGGCAAAATAAGTCAAAATGGTCTTGGAATTCGTAATCAGAACAACCATTCTACCACTATTCTACTTTCTTTTGGAAAAAAATTCAGTTCTGTAAAATCCAAATATGTCTTACTCCGCCTATCAAATCTTATGTGATTTTTGAAGCGGAGCTTCACATTTTTTATGTATCTAACGATGCTGCGAATTTCATAATTCTACGTCAAACATTACAGAAGCTACGGAGGTGTTTCCATTAGGAGTGAGACAAGTTTAGATTTTTCAAAAAGTGGATCGGTAGCAAAAGGTTTGTTTCGATTACGAATCCGAAGACATTCCTAACCTTGTTTTTTATCCTATCATGATTTTTCGGAAATGTTGGCGGTTCCATCGCAACTAGCGTGCAGTGCATATAACTTGAAAAGACGCCTTCGAGGTCATTTGGTATATTTTTGGTGTATGAATCGATTCTGAAAATTTAACAATTATACATTGAATATCCGAAACAAGAAAACGCATTGTGAATGGATTCTTTTATTGCAAATCTGCATTTTTTTAGGAACATTACGAAAATACAGTGAATAATTATTAGAACAATCAAATGATTAAACAAAACTACAATTATGTTGATGTACTCGCAACAATAAATGATTTTTAGTGTTGTCATAATACAGATTCATGAAAATGCTCAACTTTCTAATTTTAGTACAATAAATAAATAAATAAAAGTAGAATAGAATTTTTTTTTACATCATTGGTAGAATTATTGAATATAAACACTTTCAATATTTTAATAAAATGCTCAATTTATTCGTGGAAAAATCGCTTATACGTGTTCTCTCCAGAAGTTCTTCTCTACCATAGACATGTGACCTGAAATCATTGAATTTTCTTAATCATATTGCTTTACTGACAATCATCTTTGGAAACAAACCTATACAGTAAGTACCAAAAGTCTGTAGCCCCACCCGTAACTTCTTTACTTTACATGTTACAAAAAAATGTTAAACACATAATTTGTAGGGTTTCATTCGATCCCTAGTAGTATGACAAAGCCGGTTTCGCCTCATTAATTTGAATTTTCGCTCTCGATGGCATCTGGCCATCGAGATCTCCGCCATTTTGGTTCTTCGGCGAAGTTCTTCAGCAACCCCCCAACGCCGAAGAAGGTGGGGGGAGGGTTGCGGAAGAAAAAAAAAATAAAAAAATTTTTGTCCCCGAGTGGGGCTTGAACCCACGCCTATTGGCATGGCAGCCGAGTGCGCTACCAATGAGCCATGACGGTTCCATACTAATGTCGATTTAAAACTCGTAGCTTTGATAATGGGAAAAAAAAGCCGATTGGCGGCAGTCGCAATAAACATGGCGGTATAGGGTGTAGCATGTGGGGGTTGAGAGAGAGAAAAATTGCAGGTACATGATAGGCGTAGAGAGCAATTGGGTGTGTGGGAGAAGAAAAAAACGACCTCATGTGATTCGTTGTGTCGAAAAAATGGCCGTCGAAGCAACGCCCCCCCTGCGGTACATGATAGATGTAAAGAGCGGAGGGTGGGGGGCGGGCGGGCGGGGAGATCAAAACGACCTCATGTGATTCGTTGTGTCGAAAAAATGGCCGTCGAGAGCCCCACGCCTACGATAGCAATGGCCGCCGCTGGCCGCCGTCGAAGCATCTCTCTCGACTTAGAACAGGCAGCAACATGTCCAGACTTGAGTTGGAATTCCGAGAATCGTGTGTGACGTCACCATGAATGAACATCTGGTGTTTACTGGCGAGCGGCGTGTGTGATTCTAGGAAATGATGACTCAGCGAAATCGAGACATGATTTGGTCTTGGACTTGTTTATCGCTCCACAGCTTAAGTAAACAACCACATCCGGTGGTTGTTTACCCAAGACCATTATTTTCGAGAAATGTCGGCATGAGACACGATTTGGCCTTGGATCCCACGGTCTGTGTCACGTCGACAGAGAGCACACACACACATGTTGCATTTTGCAACTCAAATGAAACAAACAGATATGCGTATATTTTTATTAGACTTCAGTGCCAGCGGCGTAGTATGATACACTATCATTATCGATTGAAAAATATTTTTGACGTATAGCTTTAATGAACTTATATATAGATTCGGATATTTGAACACTCAGAATCATTGTCACAAATAACATAAGCCACTCGTAAAGTGTCGGCTCACATTTGGCAAGCTCCGCGGGAGGATGACCTCCAGGAGCTTGCATCGCGGCATACAGGATGGGCTGAGGGGACCTCGAAGTTCTGCAAGACGTCTTCAGCGGGAACCACTGCGTATCGCTATGGGTGTGATTGACATAGATCTTTCGCAATCGGTACGATGAGACGTTCAGCGGGATTTCGGCTTTCAACACAGGCAAATATTCATCATTGGCTAGCGCCTGAGTCATTCTCGTCCAGTTAGAAATGCTCGAATTCTCGTGCAAATATGATACCAATACCTCACTGCACTCATATGGTGGGCTAATATACAGTACGTTCGACAGAACGGCTGCTAGAATTATATAGTTTGTCATGACGGTATGACTGCTCAACGTACACTGAGAAACGACGTATATATCACTCAAATATATATACACTGAGAGACACATACACCATTGCTCAATGTGCATGGCCCTCATGTTGATTGACCGAGAGAGATTTCATACTTGAAACAAATATGCACATATTTATTTCAAACATGAAATCACGCGCAGCCTCTCAATCGCCAGTGTGCGGCGGCAAAACCATTTGACTTTGGGGGAAAAGTGACGACTGTACTTGTAGTGGCGGCAATATCGACGATGTGTGGCCTTCTAGGCAGATCGAGCACACACTTTAGCAGAAAATCGAATTTTTGATTTCCCTTCACATATACCACATCAGCTTCGAGGATGGGGCGCAGCACTTCTTGGATGTTGGTCTCGTTTAATTCCACATAGCCATCGGAGTATGGAATGCCGTGGATATTCCTTTCCAAATATCTCGCTTGGCGTTTATCATTTTCGCTCAGCTCATGGAATGGCACGACGGCTTTGAATAAAAAATGGTTCGTGCGTTGCCCGTCGGTGATGGCAAGTTCTTTTGGCTGGAACTCACCACCCACACAGAAACCCTGGATATCACAAGCTACGAGCTTCATCTTGGCTGACTGACTGATCAACTGAATCACTGAACGTTTGGCTAACAACTAACGCTGAATTTGAACTGATGCGCTTCGAGCGCGTTCCCCCCACCACCCTCCCACTCTTCTTGTTGTTTTCCTATCCATAGGCTTATGCTTCCTTGCGACGCGCATTCAACCAGCGCTCCACCCGCCGATCTTGCAGGCATATGACAGATGACGTATGACTTGAAGTGTTTTGTGTCTTATGACAGACGACGTACGATCTCACTTAAAGGCAAGTGTTCTATGACGTAATCGTGCACTATTACACAGTACGCACGACTATTAGCTGGGAACCCAACTGTGGCTTCTATGTCAAGTTTGACATCGACGGTGGACGATTTCATGAATTCCGCTCTCCGTGAGCAATCGATTACGAAGATGGCGGCTCGATCCTTGAATGCATCGTAATCCAGCAGAGGGCGTTTCTGGGGACAATTCGCATAGCTTGGGTAGAATTCCGTATAGGCGCGATGAGCTTCCACAAAGTTGTTTCTGTCAAATTGCAAGCGCATGCGTTCATGCGGGTAATTGTCACTGTTCAACGTTAGGCGTATGTCTCTGATGTCAACGTGGTCAAAGTAGCTGGAATCTCGTGCAACGTTGTCCATTCGATTTGTTTGGAAGGCGACAATGACGAATCGGGGGCTCTCCACTGCCGTACAAGTTTTGACAGACCATATTTCTTTGGTGGAACCAGGCGTGAGTGCAGGCAGTTCGTGCATATCCCACTTGCGGAACGAGATAACCACAGGTTTGTCAGTCTTTATGGATTGCAGCAGCTGCAAGCGAATATCGTCATTGGAAATGACGTTTTTGACTTTGAGCACGATGCTATTGATCGTCAGGGTGGCTGTGGTTGCGACCTGCGGATTCGCAATCTCCTCTATAACCATGCAGTTGTTGTCGTTTCTGCTTCTCACCAAACGAATGCACTGTCGTCCGATTGTGGCATATCTGTAGTCGTGAAATATGCCAAACAGATGTTTAAGCGGAATCCACATGGCGAACGAACCGTCGTTGGCGTTGCGAATAGCTCCACCTGGATACGTCCATCCGGCGGTGGCCAAGTGTCGAGAATCGGCGTCTGCGTAACAAGTGTATCCTCGCAGGGTGCTCACTATACCCGGCAAGCGAACAGAGTCCACCTCCTTGCCGTTGATTTCATAATACATTGATTCGAAGAAAAATGCTCCAGCATTATTAACGAATCGCACATTGCCATCTCCTGCGGTTTTGACTAGAGTGCCCTCTATACAGACGATAGCGTCGTTCATCAGAATCCATGTGTCACTTTGCTGAATGACGATTTCGACAATGTCATTATTTTGGAAGGATTTGACGTACGGGTGGTACGTTCGAGTCTCCACTCTCTGGATGGATTCATCGAATTTTGGATGATTGTACACGTCGAACACTTGTTTTGACAACATGATGCCCTTGAGATATGAGGAATTCTATGCTCGAGAGAGAGAGCGTATGATTGGTGTGTGCTCTCGTTGACTGCGTCTGCGCGACTGAACTGACGTCTTCGCTCTCAGTACTTTTATGCTGTTGGTTGTCGTTCCAATCAAATACCAACCCCATTTGACAGCTTGCGCAACACCAGTCGTACGATGATGGTTTCTCCACGGAAATTCACACTACAAAAGTCCTGATCGAGAATATTCAAGGTTATGTTATGTATCTCCGTCTTGTTCACAGGCAGGTAGATGAGATTCGAGGGAGTCTCGTCGATGGCAAATCCGGGATCTTCTCGAACGGCAAACTCGTATATCGTATGGGAGGGTCGGTTGTTGAAGAAAGCGCCCGATGTGACGTTACTGTCAATGTGAACTGTTCGCACTTTGACTATGTTGACGGGCAGGTCAGACACGTGAACGATTCCAGCTGGGAGAATTCGAGGTGAGAAACCCAACAATCGTCCGATAGAGTCCTCTGGAGTGAAGTCTATGGTGTGGTACTTGCTATAAATTTCGCACTGTAGCGTATTGGTATTGGGTTTGAGAGAGAACACTGCTGCCTTAGCGTTATTGTTGCTGTCTCTGTCGATGTCCACTTCTCTTTTCTTCTTCTTCACCTCTCTCGGTTTGCCGATGTGTTTGTGAATAAACTTGGCAATGTCGCTTATTTCGTAACAGCCAGTGGGTATGCTGATGGTGCTAACAGATGGCGCTCCGTTGGCAAAGTAATAGAACTTCCCCTTGGTTATGTTCGGTATGCTGTTGTACGAATGAAAACCAATCAAAGCCAAACCGTAAGAGCTGTGTTCGTCCAATTGAATTGGCGGAGCAAAGTCTGCGGTCAGCGTAGATGTGTGACCTGTCAGAGTGAACAGCAAAGACATGACTGACACTTTGGGGGTTATGCACTCTCATTTAAAGACTTCCACACTCGCTCCCTGTGTTCCACATCCAAAATGGGGTCAATTATGTAGGCAAGTTTGGAGATTCGCCTAGCGAAACGGATCCTGTCCATAGCCATACGCTGCCAATCGGATTTGCGCGAAGTGTTGTACGCAAATCGCCACACAACCATATAATGAACCGTATTGCGCTCTTCATTAAAGGTCACTGTCTTTTTGTTGACGACCCTATCCATCGTTGTGTTGAGTTTGATCGTAGAGGAATTTCAGACACAAATGGCCGCAATTTGCTTGATCGAATGTCTGATAGCGATCGTTGTTGTAGTAGATTTTCACATTTCCACCGTCATTTAAATATCGTACGAGTTCCACTGGCGGTTTCAAATTACCGAAACTGTCAAAGTATTTCACACAAAGTCCACTTTTCACGTAAGCTACCCAATGCGTTCCACGATTTTTTATCGAGTCCAGATTGACAATGGCGCACTCTTTGTACATGGGCGTAGATTGAGGTAGGTTGTCGCGCATGAAAACCCCAACGAAATTAGGAATTTTCAGACGTTTGGCATACTTGACCAAGTCCACATCGTACAAAGGTCGCTTGCTATTGGGCAGCTTCACTGGGAGTTTTTTGCAAACTTCTTGAGGAAAAGACCATAGCCTCCGCGACTTGTTTTGCGCATAAACAGGCCAGATCCCTGCTTTCCGATGTTCTCCATCGCAGTATTGTGGCGCTTCTCTTCATCTAATTTCTTCTGAGCGTTTTTCGAGGAGATGATGGTCCTGGCTATGGTGCTGGCACCACCAGCCAACGATCCCAGTGCTCCCAAAGCTGCGAAGATGGGAAGCAAAGGCAGCACACCTCCACTCTTTGCTTCGAAAGGTATTATTCGAGGTACTTTGATGTTTTTGCGACCGCCCAATTTTTTGACTTGAGCTCGGGCTGCACGCAGTGCTACCAACGAGGATTTTCGCAGAGCCTTCGCACTCATATCTTTGAGTTGTTCAGGTTTCAGTGCCTTCCGCAGATGATTGGTGATTTTCGACACAACATCCTTCTTGAACGACCTCTTTTTCGTTGACCGTTTTGCACCAGAAGCAGAGGCCATTGATGATGACTTCATACCCATGCCCAAATTACGCTTCGCCTTCATAGTTGTGGTGACTAGCCAAGCTGCAGCTTTCTCGCCGATGTTCGCGTCTTTGGACTTGACACGTTCCCAAGCTCGATTTTCCAACACCCAGTCAGCCTTGTGTCTATCGTCCAGAGAGTTGCTTTGCGAGTATGCGATATCGTGTGATCTGCAAGCAGTGTCTAGGGGATTCACACCAGCGTCTCCGCGTGCCAACCTCTTCTTCAATTTGGTGCCAGGTCCGCAGTATTGGTATCCGGGCAGATGTAGCTCGAATGGCAGACGATTTATCACAGAGTTAACCACTCCACGACCTTCGTGCTCGAAGGTTAACATGACAATGACGCGATTGGCGTTGCACACTTACTTACATAGCCGCCGCTCGAGCACTCGAACTGTCAGTCGAACGCCAGATGTGGGCGTGGTCACATGTAACATTTTTTCTCCAAATATACAATGAAAGTGGTGCAACAAGAGCCGACCCTGGAAATAGCCAATTTGGATTTCGTAGGTGGCGGCAACTTGAATGTTGTGCGCAAACACGGTCCTCTGCTACCGAATTCATTTCGAGCGATATTTTGTGGTCCCAGCGGATGTGGCAAGACCAACGCTGTACTGAGTTTGTTATTCAGCCCGAACGGAGCCCGCTTCGAGAATGTCTACGTATATTCAAAATCACTGTACCAGCCGAAATATCAGCTGCTGCACGATGTATTGAAACAAGTCAAAGGAGTGGGCTATTATCCATACAGGGACAACGAGGAGATTATCGAGCCGTCAATGGCAAAGGAGCACTCAATTTTTATATTTGATGATGTTTCGTGCGACAAACAGGATAAAATCAGAGAGTACTATGCCATGGGACGTCATAAATCCGTGGACGTTGCATATTTATGTCAAACCTACTCGAAAATACCCAAACAGTTGATCAGAGACAATTGCAACATTATAGTGCTATTTCGGCAAGACGATGTGAACCTGAAGCACGCCTTTGACGAGCACGTCTCTCCGGAGTACACCTTCGATGAATTTCGACGCATGTGCGCCACCTGTTGGAAGGAAAAATTCGGATGTTTGGTCATAGCCAAAGACTTTGATGTATCCAAAGGGCGCTATCGACTGGGTTTTGACAGATATATTCAAATGTAGTGTCTCGAATATGTCATTCTGTGTGTAGCAATGGCACCGACTACATCACGTGTCGACTCCGAAATTGCCAAAGTCGAACGAAAACGTCAAGTCAGTCAGTTGGCGAAAGTTGTTCGAAAAAAGTATTTGTCTTTGAAACTCGGCAAATCCGAGCAGGATGAAGCGCTGAATAAATTATTCAAACCCATCACGGTGCCGCTGAAGAGACTGAATGCAGCAATGCCCCCACCACCTAAGCGACGACAGCTGAAGGTGAAAAAAGAAGAGAAACAAGAACCGCCATCATCGAGGACCCCTTCCCCCACCACCAACATGAAGAAAGAAGAAGACGAAGACAGCTATCACACAGATGACTATGAGTCTGACGACGAGGGCGATGAGGAGGATGATGGAGAATTGCTGGAAGTTTACCCCGAAGTAGCATCTAAATTCGTGAATGAACATCGTGCGAAATCGGGCAAAATCGATGTGACTTACGGCCCCATTTACGACAGACCCAGAGCGCAATGGATACTCGGCAACAAGTTGATGGGCTTGGATGAAGATACGGGGGACATTCGCATTGATGGCGAAACATACCAGGGTACTCCGGGATTATATAGTTTGATTTTCTACAAGAATCCGAAATACCAGAGACAAGACTTGGTGGCATACAAGCAAATTTTGATGAGTACAGGTGCCCATTTAGATGCGAAAGGTAGGCTGAATCCTTCCCAAATAGCCAAATACGAGAATATAATTCGACCAATGTTCAAAGACCCAAGTCAATCGAAAATGGGCGGCGGCAGTATCCCAGATCAATTGACATATAATACGAAGCCTGTAGAATACGTATACTGGGACGACGTCAATGAGCTAGTTGACAGATATAGGCTACTCGTCGCAGCTAAGAATGCTGGCAGCACCTCTACCGACAACGAGATCGTGGCCATCGTCAATGAGCTGAGAGAGGCTGGATACATTCGATAAATACAAGTGTCGATGTTTCGCACCCCACAGTTCCATCATGAGCATCAACAAGTTCGGTCAAAGTTCCTCAGCTCGCCGCGCTCAGCAGCAGCCTTATCATTTCCCCGGTGTCATACTCAACTACACGGCAAACGGGGACATTGACGCTGAACATGTGAAAATATGTAATGTCGAAACGCCAACTACTCCGAATGATGTTGTCAACAAAAACTACGTTGATGACGTCATAGTGAAGCTCAGAGCAGAATTGGATGCACAGAAACACGCTCACGAGGCCTTGGACATTCGAGTTATGAAATTCATGACACTTTCGTTGAAAAAACACGATACTTTGAAAAAGCAGATTGAAGAAATGTCGAGAACGCCAACGATTCTGGACTTAAGTACAGAGTATAACAATGGAGCTGCGCATTAGCATTGCGCAGTCGTTTGGGAGAAATGGAGTCGTCCGCAGCCAAAAAGCAATTGGTCGATGAGCTCCATGCTCCGGCCAGAAAGAGATTTCCCCGCAGACGTACCATCATCAAAGGAATCGACGATCTGTGGCAGATGGACTTGGCTGACCTTCAAAAATACTCGAAAGTCAATAAGAACTACAATTATATTCTCGTGGTGATTGACACCTTCTCGAAATACCTATGGGTGCGGCCTTTGAAGACCAAAGGTGGTCGAGACGTCACCGAAGCGATGGGGGACATATTATCGAAAGCGAACAGAAGTCCTACGTTCCTACAATCTGATTTGGGTACTGAATTCTACAACGCCAGCTTCCAGGCCCTCATGAAAAAGTACAACATCAAACACTACAGCACGTACACGAAGATCAAAGCAGCTATTGCGGAAAGAATGATACGCACACTAAAAGAAAAACTCTTCAAATATTTCAGTTTGAACGGCACCTACAAGTGGCTGGACATTTTACCGGACATTGCTAAAAATTACAATCAGCGCAAACATCGGACGATCGGCATGAAACCCTGTGACGTCACCAAAGACAATGAAGACAAAGTGTACAAGTATGCGTATGATTATGTGGGACGAGCTGGCCGAAAAAAGTTCAAAATTGGAGACTTTGTGCGAATTAGTAAGGCCAAACATGTGTTCGAGAAGGGGTATACGCCCAATTGGACGACTGAAGTTTTTAAAGTCGTCAAAGTGAAAATAACCCAACCAATCACGTACTTGCTGGAGGACTTGGAGGGGCGACCAATCAGCGGCGCTTTCTACGAACAGGAATTGCAAAAGACGAAGAATCCCGACGTCTATCTCGTGGAAAAAATCATTAGACGAAAAGGCCGAAAAGTCCTGGTGAAATGGTTGGGTTTCGACAGTACTCACAATTCCTGGATAGATTCGACAAATCGCTTGTAATTCAATGGAAAATAGGCACATTGGAGCATAAAATTGGGGGCCTTTCGTCTCTCTCTCCCTCTCTCTCCGACCGACTGCGAAATATTTCAAACCGTTCAGCGGCACGATGAGTCAGTCTATCATCATGCTTGGTGGAGTGCAGTTCGAGTCTAACGATCCTACGTCCGATTACGAGTCGATGTCTTCGTCCCTAGTGTCTATCGAGGAGGATTCTTCGGAGTCATCGTCATCATCAAGAGAAGAACGTGTTGCCGATTTGGACCGTGTTTGTGACATGTACAAAGACGCCATCAAGAAGGAACGATTTTACGTGTGCAGCGCCACTTACGAGTTCCGAAACACATCAATTTTGTCTGTGCAATGTGGAATAAGTGTTGCTCGAAGTTTCGTGCCTGCAGTGAGACTTGTGTGCACAATCCCGCACACCATCTCCTTCAGTCTGTCATTCAGCATGTTCGAGTGGGCCATTTTCGTCGAAGCCATTAATCGGCTTTACAATAACCGAGCTGATCCGAATGCGACCGACAACAAGACCGCTCAAATCAAACTCGATTGGGATGATGTCATGGACTTGGAATTACACACTTATGGAAATAGTGCAACAGTGCGAGTTTCCAAAGATGACACCTACTTCTACTTGACGGAGCTCGAAATCCAGGAAATCTTGCATTTGGATGCCACAGTGTTGGCGGGAAGATTTGAATATTTATTGAATATGAACTTTTGTCAATATTACCATGATATATTAGCTAGTGCCAGAGTTCTTGCTAGAAACAATGATTTGACATTTGACGAGGCTATAAATTTGTGTACTATATCGTCCAAAGATGATAAACATCTATGTTTTCGTGAATGCCTATATTATTTGCCTGACAAAGTACTGTTTGATTATGAATCGAAATAAATGTATTTATGGAACAGAAGTAGCATTTTTATTTCAGTATGCATAGAGATATGCAGCAGTACGAAGCAAGACTCGAGACGTTCCGAGGCTGGACTTCGTCATTTTCGCCGAGTGCGTTGGCCAGAGCTGGTTTCACGTACACCGGCTTGAATGACGTTGTCTTGTGTCGTGTGTGTGGTGTCGAAGGCTTCCAATGGCAGCCTGATGACGATCCAATGGCTGACCATCACGAATGGAGTCCAAATTGTGACTTTGTTCGAAATTACCGCCACAACAATCAGACATCAGTGGTGGTAGAACCGCCAGATGGCGCTGATATACCTCCAAAACCAAGGCCGGCGACGGATGACACTTCACCGACAGTTGGCGCTGACATCGCAGTGCGACAAGTGTCAGATGACACTTCATCGACAGTTGGCGCTGACATCGCAGTGAGACAAGTGACAGATGACAATTCATCGACAGTTGGCGCTGAAATCACAGAGCGACGAGTAACAGATGACAGCAAGCCCATAGATGATGGCAGTGCAGACTCACCACAGAACACTATAATGACGTGTTGTGTTTGTCTTGTGAATGAGCGTTCTGTGTTGTTTCTACCTTGTAGACACTTGGTGTGTTGTTCACGATGTGCCGGTCTGTGCGACACATGCATAGTATGTAGAGCGCCAATTTGGAATTTATTGAAAATATATGTATCTTAGTTAATTTTTGTTTTATTTTCTCTTTTTGAGCGAAAAAAGTGCTCATTTTTAGGCTCAAAAAACGATGCTCTTTTTGAGCGAAAAAAAGTGCTCATTTTTAGACTCAAAAACGATGCTCTTTTTGAGTGAAAAAACTCGCACCAAAATTGACATGGTGGCAGTGCGTTTTTTCGGTGGCTGAGTGGCTGAGTGAAAATTTCAGTCACTGAATTCAGTGACTGAAATTTCACTGAAATTCACTGAATTTTCAGCCCCCATAAGAAAAGCATGGGAAATTTCAGTTGAGTGAAATTTTTCAGTCGCTGAGTCTCACTGAGTTCAGTGACTGAACTTTGACTGAATTTCACTGAACTTTTTACTCAGTTCAACCACCATGTCAAATTTGGAGTCTCTTTTTGATCGAAAAAAGTGCTGTTTTTTGACTCAAAAATGAGTACAAAGTATTTTTTTTTTAATGTGGAGGTGAAACGAAATAATATTCAAACATGGATTACATGCTGATTTATTCAAACATTAATATATACATTTGATTATATGATATATGATGTGTGGGAACAAACAAGAGCACAATTTCCGCATTTTCATTTGACATTTTATCGAGATTTTGTGCGTTGAATCAGTCATCGAGTTCCGAATCATCATCTCCTAAGCCAATGAAGCATTTGTATGCGAGATGCGCATAGTTAAATATCCAATTGACTGTAATGGCCCCACGGCAAAGTGTCATGGGAGCCCTGGAGGAGACAGCGCTTGTCGTCGTGGGGGTTGAGAGCGATCTTTGTTTGCTCCACACTAAAAACGTTGTGCGCTAAGGAGCGAATACAGCGTTGAGATGTGACTTTCTCACGCTGATTTTCCAAACATTCTACATAGTCGTCGAATGTGATTTTATTTTGGACAACACTGTATTTCACTCCTTTGGATTTTTTGACGCATGTTCCACCCTGTATCTTATAGGTGTACAGCTTTGAACGGAGTCCCACGAAATCTGTCATAATTCGGCCATTCGCTTCGTCTTTCATCAAGCCGGGGACTTTTTTGTTGGCAAGGGGAATCCCATACGGGTTGTCGATGGGGTAATCGCTTGTATCGAATTTTTCCAGGTTCGACTTTAATAAATTTCGATATATGTCATCGGATTTGATCTCGTAAATCAGCGAATCAGTATCCGTATACATCAACTTGCACTGATCGCTCGTGTATTTTTCCATCATGAAACCGTGGTGGAAATCATACACGCACACCTTGGAAATGTCAAGTATCGCCATTCCGATGTACACGGGCTTATTGAACAACAGATCCGTCTTTGCCATCTCGATAGCGACGAGGTCCTCATCGAAAATGGTGCGATTCTTGAAATTCGGGCTGGAAATTAAATTTTTCGCGCCATATCGCCCCTCCCATTTTGAGACCATTTTCACTACACGATGTTTTCGTATGTTCTGCATCGTTTTCCCGAATACTGCGTTATTGGCTAATTTGTAGTTATTTTTGCCGAAAGTGGTTTTTGCTTCTGCGCGCAATTTCGTATTTAATTCAATGTACGGTTTGAGCCAGGCTGATTGGTCGAATTGCAGAACTCTGTGAATTTTTCTAAGTGCAAGTCCGTGCGTCAGTGCTTGTTTCAACACCCTGTAGTGTGCAACATAGTTTTCCTTATTGTACAGGGTGGTCATTAATTTGGGTAATTTTGAGCCTGGCGGAGTATGGTGTTCGGCGCATAATGGAAAATCTTTGTGTTTGTCATGCAAGTGTTCGGGGTACTCCAAATCGACTTCGAGAATATAGCCAATCGGCGAAGTGTCTGACACCTCGAGCACATTCAAATCGGCAACATTCTCGAGCCATTTGAATCCCCCATACGGAAGATATTCCATCATGGCCCACCCATATGAATTATTTACATCGAGATATAGCAAATAAGTGGAGGGCTGAGTGACGTCATACCTGTCACCCATGTATTTATTATTTGCCGTGGAGCGCCTGTTGCAGCACTGACTGATGCCTCCGCGAATTCCTCGCTCGATGAACATGAGCATGTCGACGTCCTTCAAAATCTGCAACTTGCACTGGGTGTACTTCAACATGCACGACCACGTATAGCCGGGTAGGGTGTAATGCCACGCGGGGTCCAGGCCATATGTCACGTGACCGATATTTCGAAAATTCTCGAAAATATCGGCCAAGAGCAATATGTCTGTTTTCATGTACAAGTCGGAGTACTCGCCCAGTGTTTTTAAGTTGAACGTTTGCCACACGTTCTGCGCATGTTCGTATTCTGCCTTGCTAATGTGACAATCGTTCAACTTGTTGTAGAAATGATGGAGCGCCGGCAAACATTCAACTTCCAACTTTTCCATCGAATCGATGAAATCGTATGGGAATACGCCCTTTCGAGTGAGTAATTCGTACTGCGAGGCTGTCAGATGTGCAAATTCGCGTTTGGATATTTTCAAATCGTGCACTGTCAAAGTCTGAACCAAATGGTCCAAACTCATGCCCATAAAACGGAACGAATCGATGAATCTGAACTTGACGTCTGTATTGTCGTCATACTGGGTGAAAGATATGTATTTCTCTTTGTTGACAGGCAACAAGCTGACTCGCCCCCTCTTTGCTATATCTCGAATAATAAAATGGCTGTCGTATCCGGATAAATTATGGAAAACGATCGGCACCACAAAAGACTTTTTGTATAACAGGTTGCATTGCGCATGCGTATATCCGCGAAAGGCACCCGTGTAGTGATTATGGTCACGGACAACTTTGTCGTCAGTTTTCCAAGGTTTTTCGCAGATGTGGCAACATGGCGCGTTCACCTCATCAGGTGATGCGGTCATGGGAACAATGTCCAAAGTTTTGGCTTGCACAATTTTGGCTATGGTCCCCATTCTTTCCGCAAACCAATCCATCGAATCGAGACCTCGATGGCTATCGTAAAATGACAAAGTGTCGTCATATGCACACTTGAAATAAAATCCGGCACTGAACGGAATATGTTTTTGGTACTTTTCCGTTTGAGAATTGCATCCGGCGCCGGCGGCATCTTTGAACGGTTCCAAAATCGACTCGAAATCCGCATATATTACGAAGGGCACTCTTTCTTTATGTACAAAGTCGCGAAATTCTACATGATCGTAGTGGGGGAAAGAAATTTTTCTTTTTTTTTGTTTTTGACAATCAACAGTATGACTGTTCAATTTTTCCTCACTTGTGAAATAATTCAAACATCTGTCGCAAATGAATTTTTTGTGAACATGATTATTGAGTTGTGCACTAAGTAGGCGAGATAAATCCTTTATCCAAACATAATGGAATTTCATGTCTGAATCGTCAGTGTTATCGTCGATCAGTGGCGGTGCCTCGTAATCATTTAATTTCGGGTGATATTCATTTTGAATGAGGAGAAGATTGACATGTTTGTCTAATTTTTGTTTCGTGAGTCGACTTGGAACAGTCACGAAAAATGCCTCCTTGTCCGGCTTCGGCTGAATTAACTCCAAAGTGTACACATTGACGGAAATGTTATTTAATTGTTCAAATTTGGTGATTTGTTTAAATTTCATGGGAAAGTCGATTCCGTCCAAATTCAATGCCTTTGAGTAATGCGGATATGACGATGTTCTATCAGTATTTTTACCAGATTGAACAGGATACAGGGCGGAGACGATTGCCCAAGCGAAACATGCATCATCATCATTTTTGATGTTGATGCAAGCTCGTTTTTTGGCAATAGATTTCGGCAACTCGATGAAAGACGAACCGTTGCCGATGCCGGATTTGTTGATATTTATTTCCAAACTAACGATTTTCTCGAGACTCCATCCGCTCTCTTTGTCCGCGAATTCAGAAAGTTTGTTTTGAATTTGATCGATGACATTTTCCAAGAACCACTCTTTCAAAGTTGTACCCCTATCGATCACAGCGTTTTTAGTGTTGAAATACTTGAAGTCGATTTTTTGTTCTTGATTCAAAGAGTTTTTCACGAATTTCCCACAAAATGTCGAATTGATTTTAATGAGTGAATGTTTTTTCAATAAATTTTGAATTCTGTTTTTGAATAGAGAGAATGCGTCCCCGAAAAATTGTCCAATTTCTTTATGTTTTAAATTTATAATTATACCTGTGCGCAGACGCGAAGAAAATGCCGATTTCAAGTCCTCCCACTTTACTCGAGATGTCAATTTTGATTTGAGCCCCTCCCCCACGACGACTGGCTGTTGGCCTGAATTTTTGATTGAATTTCGGATAATTTTTAAGTGACCACATAAAGTTTGCAATTTTCTCAGAGAGCCTATGCCTTCAACCGCTGCGATCGCTCTATTAATAAGGCGGGCGGTGCGCTGGCATCGGGCCAACCAATGTTTGCACTCTTCATCGGAACAGCCCTTTTTGAGGATTTTTACCGCCTTAAGCAACTTTGCCGCCATCTCCACACTTTGTACAACAATGGCGTCAGATGACATGATTCAACACAAAATTTCAAGAAAATGTCAAATGAAAATACAAGAAACTTACTCTCTCTGTTTCCAACGGCTGCGACGTCTTCAGGCCTTGGCGATCTCAAACAGCTGCTGCGGATGAGCTCGATTGGCAATTTTCTTTTCACCCCTGTATATTAGCACGTGCTGGGCCTCGGTCAATTTGTCGAGGTTCGCTTTCAATGCTCCAGTCACTCGATTCGGAAGGAATACTACGCAGTCCTCTAACTCCACAAGGATTGACTCCCCAAACTTTGTAGTTTTGGTTTGAGCGTCGAGGATCAATTTGGGTTCGTCCTTCGGCAGCTCTTGTAGTTTGTGCAGGTCCTTCCTGCAAGCCAAGGAGACCTTGTTAATTTCGTCGAGATGAGACATCTGTGAAAAACATGCACGTTTCAAAATAATGAAGATTTTTTTTTTTTTTTTGATACACGCTGTATAACTCTCTCAAAATATTATTGTGATTAACCCTGTATGAGAAATATGACAAAAAATCACTGTTTGAGAAAAAATATGACGATTTATGAGACACCCTGTACGAGAAATGTAACAAAAATATTCATTGTATACTGTATGAGAAAAATATGATGATTTATGAGACACTCTGTATGAGAGAAATGTGACAAAAATATTCAACGTACACTGTATGAGAAAAATATGACGATTTATGAGACACTCTGTATGAGAGAAATGTAACAAAAATATTCAATGTACACTGTATGAGAAAAATATGACGATTTATGAGACACTCTGTACGAGAAATGTGACAAAAATATTCATTGTACATTGTATGAGAAAAATATGACGCTTTATGAGACACTCTGTATGAGAAATGTGACAGAAATATTCAATCTACACTGTATGAGAAAAATATGACGATTTATGAGACATTCTGTACGAGAAATGTGACAAAAATATTCAATGTATACTGTATGAGAAAAATATGACGATTTATGAGACACTCTGTATGAGATAAATGAACTTTATAACAACTGAATCGAATGGCATAGACACTTGAAACACTCGCGAAAACATATGTGAAATCTACTAACCTTTTGCAAATCACGAATGAATGACACTCACAATAAAACTGTATGAAGAGCGAGAGGCAGATGAGCAGCACAAAACACTTGTTGTTGCTTCGGAGGCAGGCTATCAAATGTCGTCGGCGCGCGCTGTGAACGTATGTATAAACTCTCTGTGTCATGTGACCCACGCCGATGGACACGTGACCCACGCCGATGGTCACGTGACCCCACGCCGATGGTCACGTGACCCACGCTGAATATGCTGGGGGGAAAACCCAAACTACGCAGTAATAAAATGCTGAGTGGACATTTCTCGGAATTTCAACTTGGGTAAACAACCACCGGATGTGGTTGTTTACTTAAGCTGTGGAGCGATAAACAAGTCCAAGACCAAATCATGTCTCGATTTCGCTGAGTCATCATTTCCTAGAATCACACACGCCGCTCGCCAGTAAACACCAGATGTTCATTCATGGTGACGTCACACACGATTCTCGGAATTCCAACTCAAGTCTGGACATGTTGCTGCCTGTTCTAAGTCGAGAGAGATGCTTCGACGGCGGCCAGCGGTGGCCATTGCTATCGTAGGCGTGGGGCTCTCGACGGCCATTTTTTCGACACAACGAATCACATGAGGTCGTTTTGATCTCCCCGCCCGCCCGCCCCCCGCCCTCCGCTCTTTACATCTATCATGTACCGCAGGGGGGCGTTGCTTCGACGGCCATTTTTTCGACACAACGAATCACATGAGGTCGGTTTTTTCTTCTCCCGCACACCCAATTGCTCTCTACGCCTATCATGTACCTGCAATTTTTCTCTCTCTCAACCCCCACACGCTACACCCTACACCGCCATGTTTATTGCGACTGCCGCCAATCGGCTTTTTTTCCCATTATCAAAGCTACGAGTTTTAAATCGACATTAGTATGGAACCGTCATGGCTCACTGGTAGCGCACTCGGCTGCCATGCCAATAGGCGTGGGTTCAAGCCCCACTCGGGGACAAAAATTTTTTTATTTTTTTTTCTTCCGCAACCCTCCCCCCACCTTCTTCGGCGTTGGGGGGTTGCTGAAGAACTTCGCCGAAGAACCAAAATGGCGGAGATCTCGATGGCCAGATGCCATCGAGAGCGAAAATTCAAATTAGTGAGGCGAAACCGGCTTTGTCATACTACTAATTCTTGTAACCAAGGGCGTTTTTTTAAAAACATTATTGACTTTAAGGCATCCTACTTGAATTGAAAATTTCGTTTAACTCAAAAAAGTAATCTGAGTACCTACTTTTTGAATGAATATTTCCAATTGTTTTTCTGCTAATACTTCAGTAAAAATCACAGTTAAGAGTATAATCCAAGTTTTTTGGAAAGTTTGTTTGTTTTAGTTTTCGAAAATATTTCATTGAATTGGAACTTCTTTCTTTTGATTTTCTCAGTATCGATTCACTAAAGAAAAATATGATTTTGCAGAATTTCGAAGAAAATGGAAATAAATAAAGATGAAATCAGCGAGGCAGAGGTAGCTCTCAATATGAAGGTACCGGAACAGCTGAAAAAGTTATTAAAAATAAATGGATATACTTCTCTGGCAGTTATATCTGAAATAACCGATTCTGACATCGATGACATCCAAAACTTCTGCCGTGAAGTTCTGCCTGGGATAATAAGTGAAAGTGATTATGAACAATATTACGGTTTCTTTAGCTTATATCCGAGCAAGTTTGTGTTTCCTGCTGGTTTCAGAAAATGTTTGGATATTTTGAAAAAGTTTCACATTGAAAACAAACTGAAACTTAAAAATGCCCCAACTTCATCTTCGCAGCAAGATAATACAATTTTGTTGGAGAAAAATTATTCTAAATCTCTGGAAGGATGTTCATCTCAAAAGTCGACTAAAAGTATTAATTTGACCGATGAGAATTCAGCCATTATGCGCAATCTTAGCACATGGGTAAAGAGTTTATGCGACAATAACACATGGGAAAAATATAAAATGTTATTAAATAACGTTATTGTTTCTTGTATGATCGAAACTTCCACCGAAGAATTGAAATGTATTGTTAAATGTTTTTGTGGAACTTCTGTTACGCTTATTAAAACATCAGCAAAAGCCAACTATCGTAGAAAGTGGATTTACGGTAATTTTTATAAACATTTCAAGCTTCACTTATGCAAAAATTACAACATATCTAAACATTCTTCAAAAGATATAACCAAATATTTCACCAAATGTGACGTTACTATTCCTGATCCGAAATGTATTCCTAGTACATCACAGGGTGTGGGTATTTCTCGGGATATTTCTACTGATGATGGAGCTCATATAAGTGCAATGAAATCAGGTAACAAAATACTGATTTTGGAAAATAAGCTCATATCTCCTCCGGAAGAGACTATTATCTCGTTGCCCGGCACCACTGAAGAATCAGAATTCGAAAATTGTGACACTGAAAGATTCCCCAAGTCAAAGTGGGCTACTTTCAGGTATCAACGTAATGAGCGACATCGTAGGAAAATCGAAATTTCTGATGAAAATCAAGCATTTATAACAAATTTTTTCCCGATAATAACAAGAGTGGAAACTGTTGTTGCACATAATCCTGAAGTTTTTCGAGATTTTATCGAAAACATCGAGATAAAGTCAAATATGGAGGACAGTACTGATCCCTTACAACTACCAGCATCACAAAATAGTAGGTGTAACAAAACAAGTTCATTTTTAAAAAAATGTATTACAATTGCCGAAAACAATTCATTGAAAAAGTCTAACCACAACAGATACGATGATGTCTTGAAAAAAGTTGCCTTATATATTTATTACGTAGGGGGAACTCATATACGAAACACTTCATTCCAATCTACATGACGTGCTTCCCTCTATATCAACCATACATAGATTTACTTATAATTGCAGACACAAGTTAGAAGAGGGGACTTTTGATTTCAAGGGATTGAACGAATTTTTACGAAGCCGAAATCTTCCCAAAGTCGTCTGGATAGGAGAAGATGGGACGCGGATAAGTAGTAAAATTGAATATAATTCCCGAACTAATAAAGTCATGGGTTTTACTCTACCTTTCAGCAAACAAGGCATTCCTCGGTGTGATACATATGTTGCAGATTCAGCTCAGAAGATATTATCATATTTCGAAAATGGACAGAAAGCTAATTACGCGTATGCTATAATGGCTCAGCCAATATCATTCAGAGCTCCGGCTTTTTGTTTATGTGTCTTTGGATCAAACAATAAATTTACATTCGAAGACGTTATGAAAAGATGGGATTATATGATAAAAGAAGCAGGTAAATTTGGAATAGAGATTTTAGGATTCTCGTCTGATGGTGACACTCGTCTTTTGAAGGCAATGAGAATTCTTTGTGAGTTATCCCCAGTGACTAATCACTTCAAATGGGACTGGTATCACATGGGTAATTTAGATTCCAACTCGGATTCCAATTATTCGTGCATTCAAGATTCCGTACACATTTGTACAAAACTTAGAACCAGGCTTCTGAAACCATCGGTTTTGCTTCCAATTGGAAATTTCATAATATCTCCCAGTCATTTGGAAATGATATTGAAAGAATATTCTAAAGAAAAACACTTTTTAGTTCCGTCCGATCTCAAACCTGAAGATAAAATGAATTTTCGAGCAGCTGAAAAAATTTGTTCTGAAAAAGTCTTGCATTTATTGAAATCTATTCCAGATGCCGATGGAACTTTAGCATATATCAAAATAATGAATTACTCACTTACATCATTCTACGATGAAAATTTGGAAACGACCTCTCGACTATACAGAATATGGTATGCGGTATTTTTTTTACGTATATGGAAACTGTGGTTGCGTGAATCTGATACGTACAATATAAAGAAAAATTTCATTTCTATGAATAGTTATACATGCATAGAAATAAATGCACACAATTTTATCAAGATAATAAAACTTTTAAGTGTTCGTTCAAATTTAGACAATGAACTCTTCTTACCCAGGTTATTTAGCAGTCAAATGTGTGAAAAACTTTTTCGAGCTGCTCGTTCCCTAACTTCCACTTTCTCGACTGTGATAAATTTCAGTATTAAAGATTTTTTGGATCGGATAGACCGAATTAGTACTATTAATTGGGTGATGCATGATCTAGAGGGACACTTCAATTTCCCTCGTGAGAATGAAAAACGAATACCTGACAAACCTGTACACAATTATCAGTTGAAATTTATCACAGACGAACAAATAGAAGACATTGTGGAGAAAGCGGACTCCGATGCGTTGAAAGACACTTCTGTGTTAGGGCTATGTGTAAAGGTAAACGCTAGAAAAATTGAAATAACTAACTACAAATCGGATAAAGCAAATGACCCCGCGGGTTCTAATGATGGTGATGAATTCACAGTAGAGGATGAAGAGGATGAAGATGATGAAAACATTGACGAAGGACTTGCGGACATAGAGGAAGATCAGACTTTTTTGAATATCTGTAAGAACGTAGCAGATAAAAAAGAACAGGGTAATTCAGATTTAGATGAAGTTTTAGACATGACCAACATATTTTCTGTTAGCACTGATTTAGGTCTGAAAGATTTCAGTAGTGTGGTGAAAAGTAAATTATCAATCAACAGTCCATTCGTTGAAGTTAGGATAAAAAATAAAAATATGATCATCAAAAAATCTTCCCTCTGTTGGCTTTTCGAAACGAAAGGCAATAGGGTCAGTACTGACAGAATGAACCGATTTGTATCGCAAAAAAATTGCCAAGTGGATTCTTCTTGGCGAACAAATTGTGATTTAGAGCTCACTTCTAAAGACAATATTGAAATTTCCGATTGGTGCTTATTCGAGGGCAACTTGACAGATTTCAATTTCAAACAGCAAACAAATATTCTAAATGGTAACATAATCGGAAGGGTATTATCATTTAGTTATTTAACCGGAAAGGAAAAATGTCGTCAATATTCGCTGAATATGGCTCCAAGTCAGTTCAAGTCCTCTACGTCAAAGAGTGACTCTCGTCGTGGACTTGGTTGTCTATGCAATTGGTACGGTGTTGATCAAGAAGGAAGTCTATTCAGAATAGAAATCAAAGATAATAAATTCTACAGTGTCGAAAATTATAGGGCCACTATTCCTTCCAATACTTTCAAGTTCGAAAATGCAAAACTAACTATTGCAGATACCCTTCAATTAGAGAAATTGAAATATTTTATCTCTCACTCAGTCGATAGCCCACTATCTTTAAGCGCTGATGAATCATTAAATGACCCTTCAGTCTCGAAAGATTTCGACATTGAGAACGAGAGGGCGGACAAATCGGATTTGGTAATCATAGAAAATGAGAAATATTATTCTATATTTTATGACAATACTTGGTATATTCGTCGTATCATTGAAAAATGTGGAGATAAGTTCGTAATAAAATTTCTCAAAGAAAGTTTAGGAGATTTTCATTGGCCCAAAAGAAATGATATCGATACTGTTGAAAGGCAGCATATTTTTTACGGGCCTATCGATATGATTGGCTGTGAGCCAATGAAAATCTCACAATCTGATAAAATACACATTGAGCAAAAATATAAACTTTTGAAATCGAAACCAAACAACCCTTCATGAATTTTTTGTTTTTCCATGATTTATGATTTATCTAAGGTGGAAGTTTTGTGTTACTTGTGGTCAAGCTCATTTTAAGCTAGTTTTTATTCTATAATTAAATAAGTTTGGGATTTTATTTTGTTAACCACCTATTTAAGGTTATTTATCTGTTTAATTTTCATAAAAATAATAAAATGTTGTGATTATTGAGTAGAATTATTTCAGCAGTTAAGTACTGAGAAGGTTGGTAATACAATAACTCATCCTATTGTCGTATTCGCATTTTAGAATAATTCAATGGATGTCGTGAAATTCCTTAAAATTCCGTGGAATTCCTTGGAATTCCTTGGAATTCCGTGGAATCCCCTGAAATTTCGTGGAATTCTTTGGAATTCCGTGGAATTCCTTGGAATTACGTGGAATTCTGCGAGAATTCCGTGGAATTCCCTACAAAGTGGAATTCCAGTGTACGCAATTTGTCTAGCGGTTTACCCCTCGCCTAAAACAGATTTCCGCAAAGCAACTTAATGCTGATATTCTGGAGGAAAAAACCAGCACCACCATGAAGAACATACAGCTGCTAAATCAACCAAACAGTGATAATTCCCAGATGGAAGAAAACAGTCATTGGTCTCAGGTCAGTCATAGGAAAAAACGCAGATTTTTAGTAGGACAAACTGAACAACTTTGCGAAGTGGAAACTGTCCCGAGATTAGTCTCTCTTCATGTAACGAGGCTTAAACCAAATACCAAACCAGAAGAACTCAAAAAATTTCTGGAAACATCCTTGCCTGGCCTGGAATATGAATCACATCAGACGTGACCTTCTCAATAAAGCTTGGAGATGTGAGGTGTGGCCAAGCGGAGCACTAGTATCTTTTTTTGCCAAAAAGAGGATGCCTTTGCAGTCAGAGGATCCTGTCCAACAGGAAGTACCCAAGTCTCCCAAGCAATTAAATCAAACTGCCCAATTCAAGAACCGACAAGCAGCGACTTGAGAGAGGTTGTATCAAAAAATAACTTTAATATTAAAAATAATTTTAATAAAAATAAAACCTTATTCCACATAAATAAAAATAAATTGGCGTCTAGAACATTTATAAATGCGCAACATGACAATGAAACTTATACGATCTTACATCTCAATATTCAGTGTTTAAGAAATAAATTATTAGAATTAGAGTCTTTGGGGCTTCAGTGTGACTTTCTGTGTTTGACAGAACATTGGATGAGATTCGAAGAATTTAACGGCTTTATTTTTGAAAATTATTCTATTGTTACTACATTTTGCAGGACTAGTCATATTCATGGAGGAGTAATTATTCTAGAAAACAAAACGCCTCTGGCTCTGTTGACTGTGAGGCGATTGAAGAAATACAGCAATTATCCATAGAAGTGCATTGTGAAATATGTGCCATCAAGTCTAATAAACACAATATACTGCTTCTTACCATCTATCGATCTCCATTGGGCGAATTTAATATTTTTATTAATGTGATGATTGAAGTACTCGAACAAATATCAAAAACAAAATACAACATTGTAATAAACGGGGACTTCAATTTGAAATTCAATACTGATGATAAAAATGCAAAATATTTCACTAACTTACTTGTTTCATATGGACTTCGTATCACAATCGAACAGAATACAAGGAAAAACTCGTGCCTTGATAATATCATTACCAACATATATCAAAATAATTATACCACTGAAGTTGTCGATCTGTCACTGTCTGATCATTTGAGTACTTTAATCCATATAAAACTCCCAAAAACCGAAGGGAACATCTTAAATACAATAAATATGAGGCCAATCACACAAACAGGTATGTTCATACTGAATAATCTTGTGAAAAATATCAAATGGGATTTCATTGATGATACTATGTCATCAATTAACGAAAAATTCAATAAATTTATAGATACCCTCAGCAGAGTTCTCGAAACCGCATTTCCACTTAAATCAAAAGTGGTTAAAAAGAACAAAACAAACCTTAATTGGTTCAATGACGAATTACATATAATGCGAGAAACTTTATATTTTATGCAGGATGCTCATCGTCAAACTGATCGTCCAGAACTGAAAGATTCAATCGTTACTTATAGAAAAAAATATAGACAAGCCCTCTCAAATGCGAAAATAAAAGCTAATGACAACTATGTAAGAAATAGTGCTAATGAACCTAGAGCTATGTGGCAACTCATCAACAAACACAGAGAAACCAAACATAATAACACATCAAACACTTTCACAGGTGAAGAATTCAATGAATATTTCACAAATGTAGCAAAAGTCATTATAGATGATTTGTCACATCAAAAACCACATGAATCACCTAGAGATGTTCTGGAAAACATTAATGTTGGCCATGTTCAAAGGTTTGACTTCAAAGAATTCACATTTATGGAGGTAAGGGATACCATATTTAACCTAAAAAATAAAAAATGTAGGGACATCTATGGATTCAATACAAAAATAATCAAATGCATCGCAAATGATATAGTGTATCCTCTTACTAAACTTTACAATGAGTCCCTGAAAGAAGGAATTTTCCCTATGTGTCTCAAAATAAGTAGTGTTATTCCAATACATAAAGGCGGACCAATAGATATTATAGCAAATAATCGGCCAATCTCTATTATACCTTTTTTTGGTAAAATATTTGAGATATTATTAAAAATCCCAATAACAAATCATTTTGAAAAAAACAATATCTTCAATATACAACAATTTGGATTCCGATCACACCATACTACAACAATGGCAATAAACTCACTTATAGAGATGATAAACCAAAGCTTTGAAGCAGGCGGATACACACAGTCATTCTTCTGCGATTTAAGTAAAGCTTTTGATTGTGTCTGCCCCAATATTCTGCTCTCAAAACTCCAACATTATAAATTTTCCAAAAACAGTCTTAAACTTATGAAGTCTTATCTTGAAAACAGACAGCAAAGTGTATTCTTGAATGACAAGCATACAGTTCCACTTCCAATTGAGTTTGGAGTTCCCCAGGGGTCAGTACAGGGGGCCAACCCTTTTCTTGATTTATATTAATGACATAGGACTTGACGACCCTAGTGCTGACTTCATATTATTTTGCAGATGACACAACCATATCTAGCTCCGGTAATGATGTTGATATTTTGCATACCAAATTCGAGAACATACAGGTGAAAATTAGTAACTGGTTTGCCACACATAATCTTAAGCTCAATGAAAACAAAAGCCAAATGGTAAAATTTTCCCTACGTGAAATGTCCCACATAAATAATCCAGAATACATAAAGTTTCTGGGTGTTCATATTGACCCCAAATTGAACTGGAACATACAAACTAACAAACTCTCATCAAAACTTTCTAAAAACACATACCTATTGAGAAACTTGCAAAAATCCGTCTCTAAACATGTATTAAAAACCGCGTTTCATGGAATAATACAATCACAAATATCCTATTCAATATTGGTATGGGGCCATGCACCCAGTGCTTCAAATGTATTTCGCATCCAAAGGAGGGCAGTTAGAATTATTGATAATCTTCCCTATAGACAGGACTGTAGAAGCAGCTTCATAAATAATAGAATACTTACTCTGCCATCATTATACACATTACAATGCTTGCTGCATGTGAAAACCCATGTTGAGGATTACACTACCCATGAAAATATTCATAGTCATAGTACTCGCAATAAAGCAAATCTATATCTCGACGGCCACAGAGTCAACAGAACCAGAACTGGCGTAAATTACTATGCTCCAAAAATGTTTAATCTACTTCCTCAAAAGATAAAAGATCTTCCATTGACTATATTTAAAAACAAAATTAAGGAGTATCTTATAAAAAAAGCATTTTATTGTATAGAAGAATATTTTAATAACAATTTCCAAGACATGTAGCATCACCGAACCTGTATACTATTGCTAAATAACTCCTATGACCCGTACTGTGTTCTGAGGAAATTATTTTATGTCAAAATTTTATTTATACATGACTGTATGTTTAGTTTTAGCTAAATAAGTTATGTCCTATTTAACTTGTATTTGACTTGTGTAAACTTTTGTATTAGCACCAAATATATACTACTACTATATACTACTACTACTACTACTACTACTACTACTACATTATTGACTTTTTTTTGGAATTTTTTCTTTAGAGTATGGTTAAATTCATCCTGAGAAAACTTTCTCATAATTTCTTCTCCCACATCGAAGGATCCCTCCAAATACACACATCCACGATAACTATTTGAATATCTTCTGGATTTTATATTATTGAAACTTCCTTCGGGTATTATTTTATTAGCTTCACTGCTTGAAGAAAAAGTAGATTTTGCAGTTTTTTCCTCCAGTGTTACCTCTTTGAACAGTATATTGTTTGTTTCACCCTCTGAAATAATTTCTTCAGAAACTCTACCGCATTCTGAAGTTTTGGTGGAGTTGTTCCAAGAATCATTTTCCCGTGACTTCTCTTCTATTTTCTCTCCAGCATCGGGAATTGATGATGAATCGCTATTCCGTTTATCTGGGGAAAGGCTATGTTCCGAATATATATCTGCGATATTTTCTTGCGAAAATTCCATCACTCTCTTGGAATTTATCTCATTATCGCACATGTTTTCAGATTTTTCCGTTTGGAAATTCTGTTGTGGATATTTTTCCTCCAGTGTTACTTCCTTGAATAGTATTTTGTTTGTTTCACCCTCTGAAATAAGTTCTTCAGAAACTCTACCGCATTCTGAAGGTCTGGTGGAGTTGCTCCAAGAATCATTTTCCCGTGACTTCTCTTCTATTTTCTCTTCAGCATCGGGAATTGATGATGAATCACTATTCCGTTTTTCTGAGGAAAGACTATGTGACTATATGACTAAGAAAATTTATACTTATACCTAAAAAAAAAAAGTTATTCTGAAAATTGTATAATGAAATTAATAAAGAGAAGAATCAACTAATAAACAAACTGAAAAACTGACCTAGTTAACAAATTTAATTGAGACTCGAATTAAACAAAAGTAATTCTAATAATAAAAATCAAAAGATGAGAATAAAAAAAATGTAATGAAATAAATGAAACGCAAAAAATAAAAGGAACCAAATGGAACCCAAATGAAAAATACTTAAAATAATGCAAAAATTCCTAAAATCTGATCGCTCTCTTTTTAGTTTTAACTAAGAAGTGACGTGTACATATAAGCTGAAAAGTTCACAACAATCCTTGCGAAATGAATATGAATTGAATAGAAATCACCTACCTTTTACAAAAAAACACACAAAGACACCAACCAAGACAATGAAACAGTGAACGCATTCATTTCAATCAGCATCATATCATGTGCAGAGTTATTTGGTGGAGGGGGGTTCAGTATGCCTCAACGTGGCCAAACCAAAAGTGCGTTGAGCTGAAATAGCTGAATTCACCACAGTAGGTACCTATTCTGATTCTGGTATAATAGATAGCATTCGTGATACCCATATTCTAATTTCTTGACATGGGAGTTTCATGAACGTTCAACATTGAAATGAAACTAACATTACAGTTAGTATACATATCGAACATTGGCTACCTTCATCTTTATAGTGGGTGTTTTTACACGCTTTTATTTAACTTATAATGAAAAATGGATTATGTAATCCAAATTTCAGCCAAAAAACCCTATACAATAGAAAATTCGTCAGCAAGTATCCAACAGAAAATACCTACTGCCACCTACGATCGTAGAATTATATCTATATGATACTTGGCAATATATATAGGGTGAACCACAACTACATACAGTATACTCTCCCCACCAAAAGAAGTGAAAAACGGAATGAAATTTGAAAACAACAAAATTACCTTTTGTATGTGTAATAAGTGAACGAGCTTGTGAGCGACGTATCACCGACGAGACCAAGACTCTTTTTTTTAATTTCAATGCCTGTTATACGTATTGAAGTTGGAAAAAATAAAGAAAAACGATATTTTAATTAGTTTTCGACATCCACCCCGGAAATTAAGAATTTTCTCGATCATAGCTGGAAAGAGCACATAATTTTTCATATTACCAGTGAATTTCATAGTGGCACCATTTCTTGTTCTCGAGATATACCTACGTGTTGAAGTTGGAAAAAATAAAGAAAAACGGAATTTAATTATTTTTTGGCATTCACCCCGGAAATTAAGGATTCTCTCGATCATAGCTGGAAAGAGCACATTGTTTTCCATAAAACTGTTGAATTTCATGGTGGCACTATTTCTTGTTCTCGAGATATACCTACGTATTGAAGTTGGAAAAAATAAAGAAAAACGGAATTTAATTATTTTTCGGCATTCACCCCGGAAATTAAGGATTCTCTCGATCATAGCTGGAAAGAGCACATCATTTTCCATCATTATGTTGAATTTCATGGTGGCACCATTTCTTGTTCTCGAGATATACCTACGTATTGAAGTTGGAAAAAATATAGAAAAACGGAATTTAATTATTTTTCGGCATTCACCCCGGAAATTAAGGATTCTCTCAATCATAGCTGGAAAGAGCACATCATTTTCCATAATACTGTTGAATTTCATGGTGGCACCATTTCTTTTCTCGAGATATACCTACGTATTGGAGTTGGAAAAAATAAAGAAAAACGGAATTAAATTATTTTTCGGCATTCACCCCGGAAATTAAGAATTCTCTCAATCATAGCTGGAAAGAGCACATCATTTTCCATCATATTGTTGAATTTCATGGTGGCACCATTTCTTGTTCTCGAGATATACCTACGTATTGGAGTTGGAAAAAATAAAGAAAAACGGAATTTAATTATTTTTCGGCATTCACCCGGGAAATTAAGAATTCTCTCAATCATAGCTGGAAAGAGCACATCATTTTCCATCATAATGTTGAATTTCATGGTGGCACCATTTCTTGTTCTCGAGATATACCTACTTATTGAAATTGAAAAAATAAAAAAAAACGGAATTTAATTATTTTTCGGCATTCACCCCGGAAATTAAGGATTCTTTCGATCATAGCTGGAAAGAGCACATTGTTTTCCATAAAACTGTTGATTTCCATGGTGGCACCATTTCTTGTTCTCGAGATATACCTACGTATTGAAGTTGGAAAAAATAAAAAAAAAACGGAATTTAATTATTTTTCGGCATTCACCCCGGAAATTAAGGATTCTCTCAATCATAGCTGGAAAGAGCACATCATTTTCCATAATACTGTTGATTTCATGGTGGCACCATTTCTTGTTCTCGAGATATACCTACGTATTGAAGTTGGAAAAAATAAAGAAAAACGGAATTTAATTATTTTTCGGCATTCACCCCGGAAATTAGGAATTCTCTCAATCATAGCTGGAAAGAGCACATCATTTTCCATCATTATGTTGAATTTCATGGTAGCACCATTTCTTGTCCTCGAGATATACTTACGTATTGAAGTTGGAAAAAATAAAAAAAAAAACGGAATTTAATTATTTTTCGGCATTCACCCCGGAAATTAAGGATTCTCTCAATCATAGCTGGAAAGAGCACATCATTTTCCATCATTATGTTGAATTTCATGGTGGCACCATTTCTTGTTCTCGAGATATACCTACGTATTGAAGTTGGAAAAAATAAAAAAAACGGAACTTAATTATTTTTCGGCATTCACCCCGGAAATTAAGGATTCTCTCAATCATAGCTGGAAAGAACACATCATTATCCATAATACTGTTGAATTTCATGGTGGCACCATTTCTTGTTCTCGAGATATACCTACGTATTGAAGTTGGAAAAAATATAGAAAAACGGAATTTAATTATTTTTCGGCATTCACCCCGGAAATTAAGGATTCTCTCAATCATAGCTGGAAAGAGCACATCATTTTCCATAATACTGTTGAATTTCATGGTGGCACCATTTCTTGTTCTCGAGATATAGGTACCTACGTATTGGAGTTGGAAAAAATAAAAAAAAACGGAATTTAATTATTTTTCGGCATTCACCCCGGAAATTAAGGATTCTTTCGATCATAGCTGGAAAGAGCACATTGTTTTCCATAAAACTGTTGAATTTCATGGTGGCACCATTTCTTGTTCTCGAGATATACCTACGTATTGAAGTTGAAAAAAATAAAGAAAAACGGAATTTAATTATTTTTCGGCATTCACCCCGGAAATTAGGAATTCTCTCAATCATAGCTGGAAAGAGCACATCATTTTCCATCATTATGTTGAATTTCATGGTGGCACCATTTCTTGTTCTCGAGATATACCTACGTATTGAAGTTGGAAAAAATAAAAAAAAACGGAATTTAATTATTTTTCGGCATTCACCCCGGAAATTAAGGATTCTCTCAATCATAGCTGGAAAGAGCACATCATTTTCCATAACACTGTTGAATTTCATGGTGGCACCATTTCTTGTTCTCGAGATATACCTACGTATTGGAGTTGGAAAAAATAAAGAAAAACGGAATTTAATTATTTTTCGGCATTCACCCCGGAAATTAAGGATTCTCTCGATCATAGCTGGAAAGAGCACATCATTTTCCATAAAATAGTTGAATTTCATGGTGGCACCATTTCTTGTTCTCGAGATATACCTACGTATTTAAAAAAAACGGAATTTAATTATTTTTCGGCATTCACCCCGGAAATTAAGGATTCTCTCGATCATAGCTGGAAAGAGCACATCGTTTTCCATAAAATAGTTGAATTTCATGGTGGCACCATTTCTTGTTCTCGAGATATACCTACGTATTGAAGTTGGAAAAAATATAGAAAAACGGAATTTAATTATTTTTCGGCATTCACCCCGGAAATTAAGGATTCTCTCAATCATAGCTGGAAAGAGCACATCATTTTCCATAACACTGTTGAATTTCATGGTGGCACCATTTCTTGTTCTCGAGATATACCTACGTATTGAAGTTGGAAAAAATAAAGAAAAACGGAATTTAATTATTTTTCGGCATTCACCCCGGAAATTAAGGATTCTCTCAATCATAGCTGGAAAGAGCACATCATTTTCCATAACACTGTTGAATTTCATGGTGGCACCATTTCTTGTTCTCGAGATATACCTACGTATTGAAGTTGGAAAAAATAAAAAAAACGGAATTTAATTATTTTTCGGCATTCACCCCGGAAATTAAGGATTCTCTCGATCATAGCTGGAAAGAGCACATCGTTTTCCATAAAATAGTTGAATTTCATGGTGGCACCATTTCTTGTTCTCGAGATATACCTACGTATTGAAGTTGGAAAAAATATAGAAAAACGGAATTTAATTATTTTTCGGCATTCACCCCGGAAATTAAGAATTCTCTCAATCATAGCTGGAAAGAGCACATCATTTTCCATCATACTGTTGAATTTCATGGTGGCACCATTTCTTGTTCTCGAGATATACTTCTTGAAGTTGGAAAAAATAAATAAGACGGGTTTAATTATTTTTCGACATTCACCCCAGAATTTAGAAAATATCCATTTCGAATTTTCTATTTATACACAGGTATGATAAATTTTATGTTCATTTCAAACTCTGTGAGATTCCTCACCTCATGAAACACGTTAAAGAATTTTGAGTTGCATGAAATCCGCCCTATCAAATCGTTGCTGGCAACGATTTTTTCAGAAACGTTGCTGGCAAATTCGTCGTTAACTTCACACACATAATCTCCAGCCGCTTCCAGTATCGGGAGCGAGATTCAGATCTTGGACGGATCATTCTCCAACCTTCGCCCCGTAAATGCTAAGAGGACATTCAGACCGCTGCATCACTCAACACCAGCGTCACCAGCCCCAGTCTACGAGGATATAAGTGATGTTAGTGATCTGGATGAAAGAAGAGAATGAAGAACGGCACGATGATTATGAAATGGTGAATGAAGAGCGGGGAATGGAGGCTGATCACTTGGAGGCTGATAACTTGGAGGCTGATAATTTGGAGGCTGATAACTTGGAGGCTGATAACTTGGAGGCTGATAACTTGGAGGCTGACAACTTGGAGGCTGATAACTTAGTTGAACAGGACCTGTATTATACGACGGCAGACTCTCTCGATGAAACTATTCAAGAGGAAGTTGAAAACAAGCATTTGCTTGAATTTAACAACCTCGTGGATAGTTTCATGAGAGAGAAACAGGCCAAGTTATCAGCAGCGATGAAGAAGTTGAGGAAGCACCGGCGGATTGTTCGACACTTGGAGAAAGATATAGCAGATTTGCAACAAACGATTCAGTCAAGTACTGTTATTTCTTGAAACCCTTTGAGTAGCAGAAGCTACTTGGGGGATTGCAAATCTGCTGTATCTTTCTCCAAGTGTTAAACATTCCGCTGGTGTTATATTTGTATATATTCCCATATTTTAACCTTTTACATATTATTCCTATATTTTAACCATTTACACTTTTTTATATAATTTTTATCTATATACATTTAATAAAAATAAATAGAATAGTATCTGTGATGTTTTCATTATTTATTCTCATGATAAAATTTAAATATATTTTTACTTCATTGGAGGTAGAGGTATATTATTGAAATATGTTCAAGACAGTGAGTAAAATATATTTATAAATAGTAACTCACCAAGCATTCGTTCATTGAATGCTATTCTAAAGTAATCCTTTCCACACACAAATAAACAATAGCATTCACTTCCCACACCAAAATCAAAACTTGAACACTCGAATTTTTTGTATATCTGATTTTCACTTTCCATAATCTTTTTTGGTTGTGGTAATAACACTTTGTCAAAATCACGATTATAGCAGCGTTTTCAAAAGAACAATATCAGTTTCTACACCAAATTTTCACCAAAAACAAAATTTGAACACTTGAATTTACATCATGTTTTTTTAACGGTATAATTTTTACTTTCCATAAGATTTTTGGGTGTAAAAACACTTTATCATAATCATAATTTTTTACTCAGCGAAATTTCATATGACACAGACTCCGACCGACGTCAGAAATTCAACGGTCATGTCTTCTTCTCTCTATAAATTTTTTGGTTTCTTTGAGGCGCATTCAGCCAGCTCACTTAGCTCTTGCTTCGTTCAAGGTGCGTTCAGCCAGCTCACACAATTGGCATGGCTGTTGCTCACACAATGAGGGTTTTCCATATTTTTTGTGACACCAGATGTCGCAACGTAGGCGTCAGGTCTAAACAACTGTCAAATTGTACTGAATATTATGACCGTGAAACTTTGTCCATATTGCACCGTACAGGTAGCAGAAAAGGGCAATAAAATGATGAGAGAGAGAGAGAGACCGTGAAACTTTTTACGGAAAATGTATCCTACTCGCACCGTTTTAAAATATAAATATGGATTAAGGACAAAGAAAAGTACCTATCTGAATTACAGATTGAGCTCAAACGCACAAAACAAGCCACTATTTCAATCGAGTTTTATCTCTCAAGGGTAACTTATACTCCCTGTTTTATTGGCACTGCACACTGTGGCATTTCATAAAATATAATATCCCCCTGTTAATAACTTGAAAGATGATTAAATAAAAAAAATAATCGTCAGATGACTGACCTTACGCTATAGTGCTGCCACCTCACGGATCTTTGTTACAGAAAAGCCTCATTGACATGGTTCTTGCTTCATTCAAGGTGCGTTCAGCGAGCTCACAGAATAGAGGCATTAGGAATCAGGACTATACTGACATCCGACTAGAAATAGTGGTATAAGTGAATTTCTTTGACGTATCAAATCATATTTAGCTAGAATAGACGTATCCAGTTTGGATTTGTTCACACATATTTGAGAATATACAAAACCAAAATCTGTGCTGGTACAAGATGGTTAATATTATTATTATTTGCCGTACCAAATATGATACTTTACCCAAAATCTAATATCTTATATCATTTCAAGAAGTAGGGAATACAAATAATTCAAATAATCTATATTTGTGTATAATAAAATTTATTCAGGAAATTGATAATTATAATTGTTGCACATTTTTTTTTTCAAAATCAAATCAAATTTATTTTCCTTTTGTTGAAGTACATTACAGGTACAACAATTTTTTTTTTCTGAAGTAAAATCTCAGATCGAGCATCTGAGCCTAGGCAAGATTTGCCTGTCTTGCTCTGTGCTTGATTTGGGGATTTTATCTCCGAGCAAATATAAACATAGAGATGCCTTTCTATCCTTGTTTTTTAAGCCAACATTGTGTTGTTTATAAAATATATGACAGATACTTTTCACATGATAATGAAACGACGGCTAGATAGACAATGCTTTATTATCAAATTCCTCTATGGTATTTGTAGACATTTGACACCTCAGGGTGCGTTCAGATCATATGAACCCTGGGTGTGTTCTGATTACATCACATCTCCCCTTTTTTTTTAGATACAACTTAACTCTAAGAACAATATGTATTGTTTATCACATTCTATAGTTTATATACAGCTACCTATATATTTAAATACCTAAAACATATCTTGAACAAAATACAAACACATTTGAAAGACATAATTTGTTACATACAGAACATTTTAAAATAAGTAGCAGAGGTCAATTAAATTACTTTGTAGTAACATAGTACAAAATGATATTTCACAATTACTTCTCATAATTACTTCTTTATCTTTCCTCCCTTCTTTTTGTAAAAAAAAATGTTAACAACAAGTATATTATGTAATAATATCAAATTAATGAAACATTTATTTCTTCAAATAGTCAGGCCTTTTAATGGCTCTTCCATACCTTGTGGTAAAGTTTTCTGGTACTAGTGTGGGTTCTTCATTAGTAATACTTGAAAAACTACTATTCATATCTGAACTTGAACTACTGCTACTACTATGACTAGCTATACATTTTTCTCTCAAATTACAATCTCTATTGTCGTCACTATAACTACTATTACTACTGTTACTAATTTGCTTATTAGCTTTGTTAATGTACTGCTTCGAAGCTGTATTTTTTATGAGACTTTCTTCATCAGATTTTGAATCGTCTAAATGGCTTTGTTCGTCTAAACTTTGAAAATGTCCATCTAAACTTTCCGAATTAGTATCAGAAACAAGATTTTCATTTCCCAATCTGTCATTTGTTAAATCTAAATTAAAATCAAAGTTACTATTGTTCACTTCAATATTTTCATTATTTTGAACAGGTAAGTAAAATGAATTTAGAGTATTCTCTTGATTGATGTTTTTAAATTCATCTGGATTTTGTAAACTGTTTTTCTTAAGAGGCATACTATGATATAGTTTAATAAACCGACGATTTCGAATAAAAAATCTTCCATTATATAATTTAATTTGATATGCCCTATTCTTAAGAATTTTGCAAATCTGTCCTCTCTGCCAAGTACTATTTAGTTTCAGTTGGACTATAATTTCCTGATATAATTCAAGATCAGATAGTTTTTTAGTACCCTTCCTATTATAATAAAATTGTTGTTTTTGTTTAGATATTTTGATGAAATTATTGTACTCATTTCTATTATACATTTTTGAACTTAAACTTTTATTCGTTGAAGGCAATAACGATCTCAGATTTCTACACATCAAAATATTAGCAGGAGTATTAGTGCCATCAATAGGAGTATTTTTCCATTCTAGTAAAGCCAAATGAGGATCTTTTTTATCAAGATAGCATTTTCTTAAAATATTTTTTACTGTTTGTATGGATCTTTCAACTGCTCCATTACTTTGTGGATATCTTGGGGAACTCTTTAAATGTTGGAATTCATATAATTTAGAAAAATGGTGAAATTGATGACTTGAAAATTCCGGTCCATTGTCTGTGATTAATATTTTAGGTATACCAAATCGTGAAAAACAGGCTTTAAGTTTTGAAATAACTTTGTTACTAGAAAGATCCTTATTCAGATTCATCACATCAACATATTTTGAATAATAATCAACTACTATTAAGTATGATTCGTTGAAAAGATGAAAAATATCAGCTGCAACTTTGTTAAATGGAATATCTTCCACCTCATGGGATATCAAAGGCTCAGGCCTCTGACTGTTTTGAGACGTTTGACACAAATGACAAGTTATCACTAGGTCTTCTATTTGTTTGGTCATACCAGGCCAAAAAAAAGATAAACGAGCCTTAGCAATACTCTTATTTCTCCCTAAGTGACCATAATGTAGTTTTTCCAAAATTTGTTTACGATTTTTCATAGGCACTATCAATTTCTGACCCTTATACACAAGTCCATTCATTATGTTCAACTCATCTTTTATTTTATAGAAAATTTTTACTATGTTAGGTACGTCTTTAAAATTTGGCCAACCATTTTTTATATATTTCATAATAATTCTTAATTGATCATCATTCTGCGTATTCTTTTTGAATTCTTCAATTTTCTCTGGTGTAGCATTCAACTGCATAGAAATAAGGCAAACTTGAGACTCAATTTCCAAATCTAAATTCTCATCAAATATTTTATTTATTTATAAAAGCTCTACTTAGTGTGTCAGCAACTACTAATTCTTTGCCAGGTCTATAAATAAGTGTAAATTCATATTTCCTTAATTGTACTAATATACGTTGTAGTCTAGCTGGGCACTGATTCAAAGGTTTTTTATATATATGAATCAAAGGTTTATGATCAGTTTCAACATAAAAATGTTTAGAATACACAAATTGTGAAAATCTATCAATACCAAAAAATACACTTAAAAGTTCTTTTTCGATTTGGCTGTAGTTTTCTTGAGCCTTTGTTAAAGATCTCGATGCAAATGCACCCGGTTTACCATTTTGCATTAGGCACGCTCCCATTCCTTTTAGACTAGCATCCACAGATATTGTTGTCTCTTTATTTATGTCAAAAAATTGTAAACAGGGACTGTCGCATACTTTTTCCTTTATTTTTTCAAACGTCCTATCGTGAACTTCTTCCCAATAAAAAATAATATCTTTTTTTAATAACTCCCTTAACGGAGAGGTTAAATCTGATAAATTTTCAATAAATTTTCCTAAGTATGTTATAAAACCTAAAAAGCGTTGTAAATCTTTTTTGTTTTCTGGTTTAGGCATATTTTTAATCGCATCTATTTTGGAACCATCTGCTTTCAAACCTTCAGCAGATATTTCATGGCCCATATATTTGACTTTGTTAACAAAAAAGTTACACTTCTTACGATTAAATCTTATGTTATTTTCTGCTGCTTTTTCAAATACTCTTTTTAAAATAATATTATGTTCTTCTTTAGTACGAGCATATATAATAAGGTCATCTGAATAAACACTAACACCTTCAATAGAGCCAAATATTGCTGACATTTTTTCTTGAAAAACTTCGGGACTACTTGAAAGACCATATGGCATTCTCAACCAACAATACCGTCCCCATGGGGTTCCAAAAGTTGTTAACTTTGCACTTTCACTGTCTAACGGTACTTGTAAAAACCCTTGTGAGGCATCTATGGTAGAGAAATATTTAGCCTCAGAAAATTTTACAGTCAATTCTTCCAATGTAGGAATTTTAAAAAATTGTCGTTTAATACACCTATTCAGATCAGCAGGGTCAAGGCAGATGCGCAAATCTCCATTAGGCTTTCTAACAATCACAAAAGCATTTAACCAATCTGTACTTTCATCTACTTTCTTAATTATTCTACTTTTTTCAAGTTGTTCTAATGTATTTTTCATTTTATTTTGCAAAAGAAATGGTACCTTCCTGATTGGATGTATTACTGGTGTTGCTTTATCTTTTAGCTCTATTTTATAAGTTTCATTTAAACATCCTATTCCTTCAAAAATAAAATTGTATTCGTTTAATATATCTTCTAGTTCATTGTTTATTTTCTGACACTCTAAATTATTTTTTTGAGATATATCATCAATTTTTTTAATCAAATTTAGCTCAATACAAGATTTCAAACCTAATAGTGGATTACTATTTTCAATACTTGTAATATAAAAAGGAATTAAAAATGCTTTTTGCTTATAAAAACAATTCAAATATACTTTCCCTATAATTGGCAATCTATTTTGTGTATATGAGCACAAATTCATAGTGCTTTTCTCAATATTATCAGGGTTAAAATTTATTTTATACAGAATATCAACAGGTATGATATTTACCATGGCCCCTGTGTCCAATTTAAAGTTGACTTTGTACTGGTTGTCTTGTCCATTTTCTACAGTCAGAACCGTTGCCCACGATGAATCTCCTGAGGTTTCAGAAACACCATTCACCATAATCTTCGGTAAGAGTTCAATACATTCTACAAAAAGAAAATCAGGTTGGTTATTATGATCATTTTCTTCAATAAAATTAATTTTTTGAGAATTTTGAATCATTTTGTTTTTCCCAATGTTATTTCTGTTGAAGTTTCGGATTTTATATGGATTCTGCTGAAAATTCGACTGCTTATTATTAGTAAAGGTGTTACCACCACTAAATTTACAAACTGTACTAAAATGATTGAACTTTTTACATAACTTGCATTGTTTTCCAATGGCAGGGCATGATTGTCTCAAACCATGGCTGTAATTACATCTGGAACATCTATTTCCACCATTTGATGTTGACGATCCTCTATACATCCTTCCACTCTTGATTGGCTGGTTAGTTTTCATACCCTCACGCTTATTATGACCAAACACTGGACCTCGTTCATTTACTGCATAGACATCTTCTCTACTGCTACCTTGGCCATTCGAAATAACTCGATTACATTCTTTTGTACTTTCAGAATTGATACAAACTTTTATAACTTCTTCCAACGTGGAAATCTCGGAATTGAGGAGTTTTTCCCTCAAGGAATTTGACAAAATACCACATATTATAATATCTTTGATGAGAGACCCTTCAAGCTCTTTTAACTCACAGGAAAGTGCCAAATTTTTTATTTCAGTAATATAATTTTCAATAGTCTGTCCTTCTTTCTGCTTACATTTCAATAATTTATAATGCTCGTAAGACAAATTTGTTCTTGGTGCAAAATGCTCATCAAACTTTTCATACAATCTGTCCAATCCTACTTCTGTTTCTTCGATTTTGAAAGTATTATAGATACGAATACCTTCCTCTCCAATAAGAGTTAACAATTGTGCACATTTTGTGGCTTCTTCTTTTTTGCAAATTTCGGTTGCTTGGAGATACATTTGAAATCGCTGTTTCCATACTCTCCAATTTTCGGACATATTTCCAGAAAATATCATCGGGGGTATTCCTCTAAAATCCATAACTTCCTTATTCTCAGTGAAATATGATACAATATTTCAAGATTGCTTTAATAATTATTACTTTTGGTTCGATTCTCGCAGCGCCGTGTTGTTTATAAAATATATGACAGATACTTTTCACATGATAATGAAACGAAACGACGGCTAGATAGACAATGCTAAAATGCTTTATTATCAAATTCGTCTATGGTATTTGTAGACATTTGACACCTCAGGGTGCGTTCAGATCATATGAACCCTGGGTGTGTTCTGATTACATCACAAACATCACCTTGTTTATATTTACATCTGTCCTCCAACTAACGCATCTAGTTGCATTGTCCTCTGAACTGAATGTTTACATCCCCTCAGTCCCCTTGATCATATTTCATTGTTGAGAGAGATGGACATCGTGGTTGTCTACAAATCTGTTATGTTTGAATAGAGAGGGCATCTCTATGTTTATTATTGCTCTGAGGATTTTATAGGTTTCGCGTACATTTTATGTCTATGGTGTAAGTATATGAGTAGATAATAGAATTTAAATATATTTTTTTAAGGTTTGAACAATTTGGAAAATACTTATTTTTTTTTTTAGCTTTTAAGTAGATGTTGATTTCAATATGTCATAGAATATCTTTGGGTGATTTAAAATATACTTTTTTGTTGCAATATTATACTTTTTCTGGTTTGGAATTTTTCTTAGGTCGGTTGGGATAGCATTGAAAAATTTAGGTCCGAAGAAGAAATATGATCTCTGTGTTATGGTTTTTTTGAACAATTGTGTTACAAGATTCATGTTTGTGTTTGATCTAGTTATTCTATTTTTTGTTTGATAGAAATTTTTATGATTTGTGTACATTCTTTTAAAGCATTGATGGGCAAAAAGTAGTTTGATATTCAATACTTTTGTTTCCTGGTAGATGATATCGGTAGAGTAACGTTTGTTTTTTTTAAGATAATTTTTAAAATTGTGTTTTGTGTTGTTTGGAGAATATTGAGAGTGGTATTGAAAGCCCCGCCCCATATTGTGATGCAGTAGGTTAAGATTGATTCGGCTAAAGAGGTGTATAACATTAGAAGGTTTTTAGCTGACAAAATGTCTCTCAAGGTATAGAAGCTATGAATCAGGGCTCTTAGACGTTTGTTGACATGCATTATATGATCCGACCATCTTATGTGTTGGTCTATGACAACTCCGAGGTATTTCATTGATGATACTTTTTCTATCATGGGGCATAGGCATGGGTTCCTGTTATTGCAGTGTACGGAGTGTAATTTCAAGGAAACATTTTCTGGTTGGTTTACAATATTTGGCGTGAACACTACAAATTTTGTCTTCTCAATATTCAATGTGAGCTTATTCGAGTTTAACCAAGTGTGAATCTTTTGTAGATCTGTTTCAGCACTACGTTTAACGTCATCCCATTTTTTCCCCGTGAAAATAAGAGCTGTATCATCAGCATAATATATAAGGTGTCCCTCTAGGCCTGATATTTTTGCAATACTGTTTATGTATACAAGAAACAGTATTGGACCCAATACTGTTCCTTGTGGTACCCCTATTTTTACTATTGAGTCTGAACTTATTTCGTTTCCTATTTTTACTCTCTGAACCCTATCAGTTAAGTAGTTAGACATAACAACAAGTGGGGAACCACGAACTCCGTAATGGCTAAGCTTGTTGAGTAATATTTCATGCGAAACAGTGTCAAAGGCTTTGGCGAGGTCTAAGAAAACTGCTGCACATTTTGATGATTCGTCTAAGGCCTTGACTGTTTGTTCCAGAAAGTCTGCCACTGCGTTTTCGGTGTTTGAGTTCTGAATGAAGCCATATTGTCTGTCTGTAATAATATTGTGTTTGCGGAAAAATTCCATTAATCTTTTTTTAAGCACTTGTTCAAATATTTTTGCTAAATTGTTAATAACGGATATTGGCCTATAATTATTTGGTTGATCACGTTTACCTGATTTGTAAATAGGAGTGATGATTGATTCCTTCCATTGCTGTGGAATTTTTCCGCTTGCTAAACACAAATTAATGATATGAACTAAAGGCGGTGTAATGTATTCATGGATGTTTTTTATGGTTTATACACTTAGATTATCTGGACCGGCGGAGCACTTATTTTTGAGGTTCGAAATGTGGATGGTGATTTCGTTCTTTGATGCTGGCATGAGAAAGATGGTGGAGTCGATTTTATCCCTATCTGAATTTTTTGGTTGTCGGTTCATTTTTGGTAGTTTGTTTGACATGTTTATACCTAAGTTGGTGAAAAAGTTGTTGAAAGTACCTGCTTTCTCTTTATTACTTTTTATTATACTCCCGTTATCATCCTTTATCGGTATGTTTTCTAGTTGTGTATTCGATTTTTTGTTATGGTCTGTTAAATCATTTATGACATTCCATATTTTTTTACATTTATTTCCCGCCTCTGTTATTTTATGCTGATAATATTCATTTTTGGTTTTTTTGATTAATGTATCCACCAAACATGTTATATTACAAAAATATAACGTGATATTTTTTCAAAGTCACTTTTGTTACATATTTGAAGATATATCTCTGTAATATTACAAATATGATAAAACTCGGAACATAACTTCTCCATATAACTGTTACATTTAAACCATATTACCTCCCTATCACAAAAAACTACGTATTCACATTATATGGATGTTAGTGTTATATGTATCATTAACAATAAATATAATATGGTTTTTGCAATATTTCAGTAACATGCATTATTTGATATGGAATTTTTTTTCAAATTAACAAATTACGATAGTGGATACAACTGGGATAATTGTTTTGATAAATAAAGTCACAATAGGGCATAATCCGCAAAACCGGCAAAACTACGTACTCCCATTCGAAAATTCAAGTTATATTTAATGCAAATCTTTCTGAAAAACGACTGTTTGTACCGATTATACCGTTTAGATTATTTGACAATTGAAATGCATCTCGGTTTCATATAAAGCTCTTATTTAAACCGAGTTGTATACGGCAGAAAACCGCCAAAGTTTAAATAGACGCTTAATGTCATTGGATGAAAACAAAAGTGAATTTCAACAATTATTCGCGCACGCGCCCATCAGTCATCGCCCAAGGCCCAAGCTCATGCTCCATGCTCATCAAGTCATCAAGTCATCACACGAAGTGACTAACGGCAAATGGCGGTCGGCTTATCGTGTTCAAGCTTTGTTTTCAATTATAACCGGTTTAGTTTGAGTAGCAGCAGTATAAGTTCTCTTCTATTTTTCATTGCAAGTGACTGAAATCGAAATGAGTGCTCTGCAGGCTACCGTAAAAAGTAAGGTAAGTAAATCGAAGTTTCAGCCTAACCTTTTCTTGGTCGTTCCTCGTTCATTCAACATTAGAGGCGACAGGACGAAGCAGACATATTTGTTGTTGTTAAGCGACGTTTCTTTTCGTACCTACCATATTAGTCTTTCGTATATATTATTCTGATTTTTACCTATTTGATGAAATGAACTCGTCTAGAACAAGTTTAAGAGTTTTTTTTAGAATTTCAGGTAATTTCATTCTGCCTACCTCTAAGTATTTGTACCTCTGCCGCCTCTGCGGAGTCCGCTTCTCGCTTCTATGAATGACAATTTGCAGTTCCCTCTGAAATATGCATTTCAGTCTTTTGGAGTAATTGCAGTTTCTGTTAGATATTACAAAAATAAATTCATTTTTATCGTAGGATTGTTTCCATTTCCACGAGAATCGTGTTTCTTTAATTTTTAATTGAGAATGATTCTCTTTTCCATATGAATACCTTCCAAGAGGTTACCTTGAACGATGGAAAATAGCGACTAAAGTTTATCTTTCAGTCGCAGATGATTCCCCAACTGATTTTATGAACATCCTGTTCATATTTTCGAATAAAAATCAAAACACCAAAAATACTTGGACATATGGAACATACATACAGTACGATGCAAATGTATGGACTAAATTCATTATTTCTGAATACAAAGATATTTCGGAAAAATCCTCAGACAGGTCGATTTTCTTTTCAGATTGCCCAATTTTTGAACCCCACCCAAAATATATAGGGTTATCCACATTTGAGTAAAAATGACTTTGGTGATATTTTTAAATAGGACACCCAGTATATTTTTCCATATTTGGTTAGGGATCGTCATTACGAATCCAGTGATACCAGGTTTGGTGGGATTATGTCAAACGGTTGCGGAGATGTGGGCAAAAAACATCCTCGTTTGTCTAACGAGTATGACTGCGACCCCCAAATGATTCAGAAGGTTAAAAGTCTCTGTCGCACTCATTGGGCATATGGAGAAGTTATTTGCCCATATCTCTGCAGCCGTTTGACATAATGCCATCAAACTTGGTATCACTGGATTTGTAATGACGATCCCTAACCAAATAAGGAAAAATATACTAGGTGTCCCATTTAAAAATATCACCAAAGTCATTTTTACTTTAATGCGGATAACCCTATATATTTTGGGTGTGGTTCAAAAATTGGCCCATCGGAAAATAAAATCGACCTGTCTGAGGATTTTTCCGAAATATCTTTTTATTCAAAAATAATGAATTTATTCCATACATTTGCATCGTACTATATATTTCAAATGCTGGGCAATGATTTTAATTTTTGATTTTAAATTAAACTTTTGACATATTATTTGAATGACGTTACTGTATCTGTTCATATCTTTAAGAAAAAATGTGCTGTTTATCTACTGTTTTGTATTTTTCTCTAATTTATCACGAGAAGTGAATCACGACTTGATTTTCCCCATAAAGATATACCTATATAGCTGGTTTCAATAGCTGGTTTCATACTTTTGTCTAGTCTTATAGCTTTATTTACTTTCTACCATTATGCTCAATTGATTGATGATGTCTTCTTGCAGAAGCGGTGAAAAAGGGATACGCCACAGACAGAGAATTTGAATTGGCAGTCAGTGAATGGCTAAGGTATTCAAGACAAAGAAAAGGAAGAGAAAAGCGAATTGATGGTCATTTATTGCAGTAGTGTTTAAATAAATATTATTTTTTAGTACATATTTCACTAAATTAGTTATTGTAGTAGTACGGAAATAAATATTATTTAATTCAATATTCATATTTTAATGAATAACCCTTTCAATGTACTTTTTTTTGAATAGTAGGTACTTCAATACTAGATTATGTCAACTAGTAAAAGTTTTGTTTCAACCAATTGGAAACCCTTGCATTATATGATCATACTTGTGTGTGATAAATAAAACCTTTTGTGTGTCTCTATTGTGTACAAGTATGCATTATACACTATATGGTTTTTTGAATGATTGGAACAAAATTATACAGGTTGTTTTTAAATTCAATACAAATATTTCAAGGTGGTATTTCTGGGGTCAAAATAAGACTTTTTTTTTCCTATAAACATGTGTCCTCAACTGCGTATTTCTGAAATACAGGATGTTGAAATTTAACAAAAAAGTCATTTCTTTCTCAATATCTCTAAAACTGCTTTGGCTTTTTTTTCAATTTTGATACATGCAATAAAGTACACATAAAAATACATTTTTCCGTGATGAAGGTTTTATTAATTTCCATTAGTGGCGTCCCTGTAAACATGCCCTGTCATATTTTTGATCAAAATAATACGCTACTGTTTTTTTGTCTAATAAGTAATATTTTTATAATATAATTGTCTTCTATCTTTCCATGAACATGGTCACTTGATTTTTTTTGTCCGACGGACGGTTTCCGATGTAAAAAAATAAAAGGTCTTCATTTTTGCTTGTACCTATGCGATTTTTTGTTAGTCTCGATGAAATGCATAAATGCATTTTGTTTTTTAAATCGAAATCTGGCGTATGAAAAAAAGTCAAGAGGACCATTTTTATGAATAGATAGAGGACCATCATAAATATAATATTCATTTGAAAAAAAAAACACAGTGGCGTATCATTATCATTTTTGTTCCTCAGAAATAAAGCGGTTGCGGACCCATGTCTTATTTTGACCACTGGCATACGCCCTTGAAATATCTGTATTGAATTTGGAAACTCCCTGTACAGTTGACACAAATGTTGCATCAGTAATGTTATTGAATTAATATTCAGCAATGTGAATGCTGTCATATTTCTTCAATATCACAAAAGCAATATGCTTTTCATATATAACTACAATGTAGTGGCGATACTATGAAAAAAACATTGAGAAAATATTATACATATGTAGGGTGTGTTATATTTACAACATAACATTTATGTGATGTTACAATATGATATAATATGTACGTTGCTGCAATATGAATGCAACATCCTGTGACATTCAATGTCACATTGTGATGTTGTAACTCGGGACATAATCTATCACATACATATTACATCAGCATCACCACCACATATCAACTAATGTCACATTATCACAGTGCCATATAAAAATATTGAAGTAACAAAAATTGAGTTTGTTTCTGTATTCTTTGTATCTCCTTTCCGTTTCATTAGAGTAATGTTTATTTAAATTCTTTTTGAGGTAATCTCGGTGCTCGATAGATTTGGTAATGCCTATTGTGATCCAAGGTTTAATTTTCCTTGATTTTCTATATTTGATATCTTTAAATTCAGTTGACTCGTTTATGTATATATTCAGTTTATTGATAAAATTTTGGTATGATGTTATGGAATCATTTGAGTGAAAAACATTTTCCCATTTTTCGTTTTTTAAAAGATTTTTCAATTTTCCATAATTTGTATTACTTATTCTGATTTCATTTATTGCTTTTTTAGTTGGGTTCTCATGTAAAGATATATATACAAAAGGTGCGAAATGGTCTGTCATGTCGGTTTGAAATATTATAGGTTCAATTTCTATTTCATTTTTCAGGTTATTTTGCAATTTGATAAAAATATGATCGATTGTCGATTTTGTGTCTAATGTTACTCTCGTGGGTTTGTTAATGTATGACTGGAAACCATTTGAATTTAATATGTTCAGGTAATTGTTGGTGTCATATGATTCCTTTTTTGAAATATCGATGTTGATATCTCCTATATAAACCTCAATATTTTGTTTCTCTATGTTATTCAGGTACATTTCTAAATTCTCCATATATTTTTTTGAATCTGTAGAGGGAGGTCTGTAATATGCTGTCAACCCTATTGTGGTTTTTTCTTTGAATTGCCTGTTGAGTAGGTCAATCTAAGAAAGTTGTTCTCATTGAAACTTACAATTTTAGTTTCTGCTGTTATAGTGTTTTTGCTGTACATTATAACACCATCACATTTATTTATTTTAGATCCATTATAAGTAATACGTACTATAATTGGGAATTGCGAAATCATCAATGTTTGTAATCTTACCAGTTTCTGATAATACAATTATATCTAAGTAATCCTTTGCCATTTCAACATAAACCAATAATTCGTTATAATGTTTTTTTAGACTTCTTATATTCAGGTGAATAATTCCTATACCATACCTATTACCATCTGCTCTCCCCTGAGTGAAATCTTTAAGGTTATCATATATTTTTGTATCAATTTCAACATTTTTATCTAATACATCCAAGAAATCTATCATAGTTTGAAATTTGGAAACTCCTGTAGTTCAATTAGAATAGTAGAAAAAAAATTAAATAAAAAAAAAACAACTGTTTTCATTAATGTGAAGAAATATCTAAATTTAATTCAATATCTAAATTTAATTCAAAATCTATTTATGTGATTTATGGAATAATTTATAGGCATATCTTTACAGACTATAGCATTATAGTATAACAACTTACATTGTTTTATTGTATAATATTGGTGAAGTCTTCTCTGTTTCTAATGATTTTCACTTTATTGTCTATGCTAACGTAGATTTTTCCGTGGTTGGTCCAAACATTTTTAAGTCCAAATCTCTCAATAGCTGTATTTAGTTGTCTGACTCTCATCACGGTTAGGTCCTCCCTCAAAACGATTCCCGTTCCTTTGAGCAGTTTTTTCTTCTCGTAAATTGTTTATTTACTCTCCACGTTATTTAGCTTTAAGAATATACCTCTTGTTTTGTTTTCTTCTTTCTTGCCAATCCTGTAGCATATCGATATGTCCTTATCTGAGAGGTTCAGGGACATTTTTGTACTAAGGATTTTCTTCAGTTCTTCCCTTGTATCTTCATTGGGTTTTTCTTTGATACTAAATATCCTCAAGTTACAAGACCTAGTTGCTTGATCCATTTGGTCCATTTTATCTTCCATTTTAGTTTTCTCTTCTTCACTAGTTCTCATCTCATTCTCAAGAAGTTTGAACTTATTTTCGAACTTATCATTCAGTTTGACGTGATTGTGTTTAATCTCCGCCACTGTGGATTCAATTTTCGATAGTTTCTGATCTATCGTTTTTACTATGGCTTCAGTGACTTTGTTTACTATTTGACTGATAAGAGAATCGCTTTTTATGATCTTGCTCACCGCTTGATTTACTGAAGTTTCTATTTCTTCGCGGATTTCTCTTGTTATAACCATGTTTCTTCTTTAGATTTTTCGATGACTCAAGAACAGAATATCACTTCAGCACTGTTATCACTTTTGATATTTTTATTTCACCGTTGTTTCTTCTTAATTCGTTGTTTTATCAGGAGCTCAAATTAAAGACTACTCACAACTCTCCATGGGCGTACATACAGGATCTTGTTAAGCACACTGTTCCTAATGATTTTGTACAGTCATTGCAGAATATAGAGCGTTCAAGGATATAATCCATTGTTCCCGAGTAATGGTTTGACACTTGTTCACATATTATATTGGAATTCACGCCTGTTGCGAAGTCGTAGAAACATACGATACACATTTTCCTGTCTCTTTCCAAACTCGGGATGAAGTAGTATTCACTTATGCACATACTTTGGAATACACTTGTTGAAACAAATTCCAAACTTCCAATAATTTGAGTTTGTGCAATTTTATCATCGACTTCTTCAGGATCACAAATGATTTCATCACACTCTGATTCGAAACCTAAATCAACCTCGTCAACTTCCATGGTTAATAGATATTAATCACACGAAGAGATGATCAAATATATACAAAATGTAAAAATTTCGGAGTGGAATCAAGTGACACTTGCTGTGTTAACAAATATCTACAATAACCTGCTTACTCAGAATTTGTAACATCTAGGTGTTCACATTACTGATGACTTGACATAACGTTTTAAGGTTAATGAGTACACGCGGAAGTGATGATGTTTCTTATTACAAAACATGTTCAGTCACTTAAGAAATCTGAGATGGTTCAATGACTCTTCTCAAGGTTAGTGATTATGTTTCCTGAGATATGCTGACTTGGCATTCCCCACTGATATTGAATTTAGATTTGCTGAGTGGATATTCCCCGTTCCACTAATTAGTTTTCGATATATAAAGAATGAAAAAGCATTATAGTGTCATCATTATGTCAACATATTCAACAAAGAGTTCAGTTAGTAAAAAAACTTTGTGCTGTGTATGTAGTAGAGTAGCTGTTCGTTTTTTACCAAGTAATTATTGGTCCAGCCAACCAAAACTCAGAATCGGAGTTTGTTCATTCTGTTTGGATACCAGGCCGCGATAATAATTTATACCAGATTCATAGACGACCCCCGAGGAATACTGAACTCACCAGTTAGGGATTTGTTAAACCATGGAAAGTTGGGATTGTGATGAATATCCCACCTATACACCCGATTTGAATAGGGATATCATCAGGTGCCCCCCATTGGTTCAACTAGGACGGAGAAGAGGTGGTTCCGAAGGGAGGAGAGGCTCCGTCATAGTCGCCTGGAGAAGGGAAAGAATCAGCAAGTTTCTGACGCCAATGGGGTGGAAAATTTGGAAAGTTGGGATTGTGATGAATATCCCACCTATACACCCGATTTGAATAGGGATATCATCAGGTGCCCACCCATTGGTTCAACTAGGACGGAGAAGAGGTGGTTCCGAAGGGAGGAGAGGCTCCGTCATAGTCGCCTGGAGAAGGGAGAGAATCAGCAAGTTCCTGACGCCAATGGGGTGGAAAATTTGGAAAGTTGGGATTGTGATGAATATCCCACCTATATACCCGATTTAAATAGGGATATCATCAGGTGTCCCATTGGTGCAACTAGAACGGAGAAGAGGTGGTTCCGAAGGGAGGAGAGGCTCCGTCATAGTCGCCTGGGGGAGAAAAAGTTTTAGGAATGTAATCAACTCTCCACCCATTGCCAAGTAGGACGGAGAAGAGCTGGTTCTTGAACAGGATATCATCAGGTGCCCACCCATTGGTTCAACTTATACCCGACTTGAAAGGGATATCATCAGGAGTAAAGGTGCTATGACAGTTCTACAATCAAATCGACCAAATTAACATGTAAAATCCTATTTAAAATTCTAAGGTCCCGTCTGGAGTTTTTGGTTCCTTTCAAGGTCACGCGCTCGCTGCTCTGCCGTTCAGCTGTGACGTAGTCGAGCTGATCCGTATCAAAGATAAGATTTTCCCAGTACTCAACGCCGGATAGTGAAAATGAATATTTGATATATATGCAATGAAATGAAAAAAAGGTTGTGAGACTGAGGGATCGAAATGTAGCGAACCAGCAATCTTCGGATTACGAAGCGCACCTCTACAGACAAGGCTATGAGACCTCTTAGTGAATGTAGGTTGAAATGTTGTTTATACAGCGCGAGCCGCCGATCAGCGAAGTCGAGCGGCGTTATCTACCGCACGCCGGGTTCTATCTACCGCAGGCCGGCTTCGAGCGCTCGAATATTAAATAAACAGAATAGTGATTGTGAATGAATAAATTCGAATTGTTGAAGTGGTATAATAATAATGATGTTTGAAAAAATTGGTAAAATGGCGGGGTAACGAGGTTGTAATGTTTCAACGTGCGATTCCAATGTGGAACGAATACAAGGTGTTTCAAAATACATTATTTAAGAGAAAAATTAACAGGGTGTGTCAAAATACACCATTTAAGAGGAGAAATATGACGACTGCTTGTGTGCTGGGTGTACCAACATATGAATTAAGAGAAGAAACATGGTCGCCTCTGTCATTTATCAACTGTTAAATGGGTCAAGAAATATGGGGATTCGAAACAACGACATACCCATACATAGAGATTGGATTACATCTGTCATCTATGTGATGTTCTTCGACGAGGGTGTTTATACTCGTCAGTCAACTGTCATCTGCCATTCCAAAAAAGGTTCGTTAAAGAAAAAAAGATGGTGGCGCTGGATTGGCCAACGCACATCATGGGACGTCTCGCAAAAACGCTTCATGAGGGATTCGAAACAACTACTCACCCATACATAGTTATTGAATTACATCTGACATCTATGTAATGATAGTGTTAGATGGGAGACAGGAGATAGGAGACGGGAGATAGGAGACAGAAGATGGGAGATAGGAGACAGAAGATAGGAGACCGAAGATAGGAGGAAGGAGATAGAAGACAGGAGTTAGGACATAGGAGTCAGAAGATAGGAGACAGAAGATAGGAGATAGGAGACAGAAGATAGGAGATAGAAGATAGGAGACAGGAGTTAGGACATAGGAGATAGAAGATAGGAGATAGAAGATATGAGATAGGAGATAGGAGATCTAAGATAGGAGGAAAGAGATAGAAGATAGGAGACATGAGTTAGGACATAGGAGGCAGAAGATAGGAGACAAGGGAAAGAAGACAGAAGATAGGACATAGGAGACAGAAGATAGGAGATAAGACTTAGGAAACAGACAGATTGACAGATATTTAGTTTGATCTAACCAGAACGAACTAACCTTACGTATAGCGTCTTAAGAATCTCAACGTTGTAAGGAAAAAAGATAGCTGCTGTCATTTGTCAAATACAGGTGGAAAATGAATCAAAGAAAAAACGTATCAATGAGGATTCGAAACAACTACTAGCTCATACAGAGAGGTTGAATTAAATCTGTGGGTGTGGGTGTGTGTGTGTGTGTGTGTAATGTTCGTTAAAGAAAAAATATGTCGGCGTTCATAGCATACAGCTAAAAACGTTTGCTTGGGGATATGAGCATTTGAAAAATGCTTGCCCATACAAAGAGATTGAATTACATCTGTGTGTGTGTGTGTATTATTTGTTAAAGAAAAAATCAATGCAGCGTTTATATTTAATTGTACAGGGTGCCTCATAAACGGTATCATGATGGGGTCTGACATTTTCAACGTGCGATACCCATTGAAACGTTCACAGTCTTACGTCCGATGGTTTTTTGTGTACACGTGCGGTGGTCATCGGTCGTTTTTCTATCCGTTGACATGTGTTGGTCAACGTTTTGCGTTTTCGTTTTCGCTGAACGCGGTATGTAGCTGTATGGTTGAGTATGTTGGTGTATGTCACAGTATGCCGTATTTACGCTAAACGCTGTTTGTCGTCGTATGTCGTAGTATGGGTATGTCGCCGTATGTCGTAGTATGGATATGTTCGGTATGGTTCGGTTTGTCACCGTATGTTCGGTATGTCGCCGTATGTCGTAGTATGGGCATGTTCGGTATGGTTCGGTTTGTCACCGTATGGTGCGGTATGGGTATGTTCGGTATGTCGCCGTATGTCGTAGTATGGATATGTTCGGTATGGTTCGGTTTGTCACCGTATGTTCGGTATGTCGCCGTATGTCGTAGTATGGGCATGTTCGGTATGGTTCGCTTTGTCACCGTATGGTGTGGTATGGGTATGTTCGGTATGTCGCAGTATGTCGCAGTATGGTGCAGTATGTCGTTGTTATATAAAGACTTGATGGAATGTAGACAATTTCGTTTTATTCAATATGTTGCACCGAACAGTTTGTGAAAATATAGAGGTGGAGGGTAGTAATCATGGGATACAGCAAAGAATGATCGAGTCTGATACTTATGGTCTACGATTCAACGATGGATATGTTATTGGTAATACCCCAGTACGTTATGAAAAAGATAGAGTGGTTGTACATGACAAAAGTTTCGTTCTAACGGCCGGATTAGTCCAATTGTTATTGAAACGAGTACCTCAGCATTACAATGCAGAAGATTTGACAGCATATAAAAATATTTTAATGATGACCAATGCTCACAAGCAAAGATATAAATCAGACGAACCTGTGAACGCTAATAGTTCATGGAAATATCGGAATATTATATCCATGTTGTTTCCACCTAAAAGAAGAAAAAATAAGCATTTATCATACAATACCCAGCTTGAACATCGCAGCAGCAGCAATATCCAAACGCCCTCCTATATTGATAACAATGGAGCAATGAAAAGTGATATGGGACAACTCGAATATTTCGACAGAAAACTAGATGAAGCTTATAGATTATGTAGAGGTCCTCTTGTATTCAATAGATATTGAAATTATGATGTGTGTGTTTTATTTCTAATCAACTTTCATTTATGTACTATTTAAGTAACACTTTGCTTAATTAATAATAATTTCAAATATTACAGGAATCGCACGTGAAATGTAATGATGTATAATGAAATTATGTCTAGAAAAAATGTACTCATTCCACATGATGACAAGTCCGTTTCCACATCACCCAGGAGGTAGGACAGCCAATGCGTTTCCTTTTTTTATTGTGGAAGTTTCCCCAGTAGGCCTATCATAACCACCAAATTATTTTCAAGTTATAGCGTATGTAGCCAATAAAAATTTTGTCATCGTGGGAGTGAGTAGAAATACTCAATATTAAGTTAAGCATAAAAACATAGTAAGTATGCATATGGGTAATAAAATTTTATTCAGCAGTCATTTTCAATGTTCATGTTATAGGATTAGTTCATTTAATTGGATATTAAAATCGAATTGATGTAAAGTAAGTACATCAATGATGAAACAATGGTGGTCAGTTAACGGAAATATCATGATGAGGTGTAGTTAAAATACAAGGAGTGAATACACAGGTTCCCAAGTTTAGTTAGGAGGTATTCTTCAAACCTAACCATGACTACAACAAACGAAACCGTAACAAACACATCCTCCCGCATGTTACAAAATCCAAAACTCAAAGATCATACTCTTACATTTCAATAAAAATTTATAATACTCTGCCTGAAGAAATAAAAAAATGTAAGAACAAACATAATTTCAAAAAAAAGATAAAGAAGTTTATACATGAAAATGAAAGAAAATTGTTTTCCCAAATATTTGAACCCTGATGGAATATATAACAATTTTATTCTATTGTGTTATACTTTAATGTATCAGTGATTTGTGTACTTTTTATGGCATTTTAGCTGACCTTATATATTATATTTTATAGTTTTACATTTATATTCTCTTAAATTTTAACATTCTATAATTTTTATGTATATATATTCTTAGTCCACTTTCAGTCCACATTTAATATTTTTAATATTTTTATTTTTATTGTTTTAAACATTATCACATCATTATACTTTATAGCGTTTATAGCTTTACATCTACTTATATTTGCTACGTATTTATTATTATTTGTCTGTTAATATTAATTTTATGGGAAACAAGTGCCTTGCACTTACCCTCTAATCACTTTGTTCACTCCATGTATATGTATATATTTTCATTTCCTATTTGTATTTTCCTACAATGAATAAAGTTAATTATTATATTTTTATTATATGTATATTTTTTTTGCGGATACAAGGAGTGAATACACAGGTTCCCAAGTTTAGTTAGGAGATATTCTTCAAACCTTGGATATATTTTTTTTTTGCAAATACAAGGAGTGAATACACAGGTTCCCAAGTTTAGTTAGGAGATATTCTTCAAACCTTGAATACATTTTTTTCTAGGGATACAAGAAGTGAACACACAGGTTCCCATCATTCATGTACTTACTTTACATCAATCGATAGTAATATCTGAATAGTCAACGTAGATATCTTTAATGCATGTACTTTTGAAAAGGACTGTTGTTTGAGCGACAGTTTAAGTGTGACGTGTAAGTTTATGTCAGAGTAAATACGGCAAACTACAAAGAAGGACTATATGAGTTTACTAAAGCAAAGTTTCAATCTTAGGAATGTGATATCTTTATCGTCTCCCAGACTAAATGTTATGTTATATCGAACATCGTCATGATAAAAATATTAGAGAGTGCTATCAACATCCATCGCATCTTCTAGCGGGATTAAATAATATCCCCATGGCAATGTTTCATTAATCCCGCACCGGAATCAGGTAGCATACAAAGTTTCAATATTAGGAATGTGATATAGTGCTATCAACATCCATCGCCTCTTCTAGCGGGATTAAATAATATCCCCATGGCAATGTTTCATTAATCCCGCACCGGAATCAGGTAGCATACAAAGTTTCAATATTAGGAATGTGATATAGTGCTATCAACATCCATCGCCTCTTCTAGCGGGATTAAATAATGTCCCCATGGCAATGTATCATTAGTCCCCGGAATCAGGTAGCGTTTGTCATCATTTGGAGACAGCGCAATTTTGTCTTGTACAATTGAGTGCACTTGATGTTTTTCAGAGCGAATTAATCTCTGAGTCACACTTTTATTTTCACAGCTTCCGAGACATTCGATATAATCTTCAAAGGTTATATTAGTTTTAACCACAGACGATTTTACTCCCTTAGCTTTCTTGGTGCTTCCGAAGTTTTTTAATTCCACCTCAATTTCATTATTATCATAACCATCTTCACACAATTTTTTCCTCCTCTCCTCATTATCAGCCTCAGTTGTAAGCACTTTTGTGGCATATAATTTCGACCGAAGTCCGACATAATCCGTCATAGGAACACCATTATTTTCGTCCTTCATCATACCCAGCACTTTTTTGTTGACCTGAGAAATTCCATAAATGTTATCTGGAGGATAATCTGATGTATCAAATCGTTGATGGCAGTCTCTCTTCATTACCTCGTACGGGTCTTGATACAGTTCATAAATGAGAGAATCTGTATCAGTATATGCGACAATACAACCAGGGAACGTATCAACCATATACCCATAGTGGAAGTCATAAATGGTAGTCTTTGCCAAATCCAAAATAGCTTGTCCAACATATATCGGTTTATTGAGATAAATTTGCAGCTTGTTAAGCTCCACCGCTACCAAGTTCTCATTGAATATGGTACAATTTTTGAACTCCGGTTTAGCGATGTGGGCTTCAGCACCATATCGTCCACTCCATTCGGTGAGGAGGCGTATGTTAACCCTCTTCCGGACGTTCTCCATAGTTTTACCAAAGACTGCGTTATTCATCAATTTATATAAGTTTTTTTCGAAGTCATTAGTAGCTTTTTTGCGAAGCTCCGTATTCAAATCGATATATGATTTCAGCCATGGTGATTGTTTGAATTTCAAAACGCGATAAATTTTCTTCAATACTAAGCCATGCTCCAATGCTTGTTTCAAAGCTCTATAGTGAATAACATATTTTTCCTTCGACTGTAAAGTGGTCATCAATTTTGTGAGTTCTTTAGCTTTCACCGGAGGTTTTCGCGTCTTGGAGCTTATATGTTGGGGGCAGAATGGGATATCCTTATGCTTGTCGTGCAAGTGTTGAGGATATTCCAGGTCTACCTCCAACATGTATCCCACATCGGCATCATCGGGAATTTGGGTGACGTCAATATTCGTATCAGCCCATTCAAACCCCCCATATGGAAGGTACTGTGACATTGCCCAACCGTATTGATTGTTAACGTCAAAGTACATCACGAAGGTCTTGGGTTTGGATGGGTCATATCTATTCGGCATATACTTATTGTTGGCTTTGGATCGTCGTTTTGAGCATACTTGGCTGAGTCCTCCTCGTATCCCCCGCTCTACGAGTATCGACATCGGTGAGGAGCTCAAACTCAATCCCAGTATACTTCATCATGGCGTCCCAAGTATAGCCCGGCAGCGTGAAATATTGAGCTGGATCGAGTTTATGTGACTTGAGGATGCACGATCTAAACATTTCGAAGACATCAGCCAGCAGGAGAATGTCAGTCTTCATATACAAGTCCACATATTCACCCAAATTTTGGCAATTGAATGTGGCCCAAACATTCTGTGCACGTTGGTAAAGACGTCGGGGGCAGGGCTTATTTTCTAGTTTATTATAAAATTTATCCTGAGATGGCAGAGCTGGCTCGTCAAATCGATCAAAGGAGTCAATATAATCATATGGCATGACTCCTTTTTTCGTCAGCAGTTTGAAGTGTTCCACAGGCATATCACTAAACTGCGACTTCAGATTGGGGAACTCCGGAAGATAAGATGCTAATTTATCTAAAGAGGAATTCATAAATCTAAAGGAGTCAATAAATCGGAATTGAATCGGTGTATCATCAACGTGCTTCGTAAACGATATGTATTTCTCCTTAGTTATCGGGAGCAGATCCACCTTTCCCGCCATTCTTGTAGCGATATCTGTCACAATGAAATGGGCATCATATCCGCTCAAATTATGGAAAATGACGGGAACAGTGTGGGAGTCCTTGTAGTTTATATTGCACCCTTCATAAGCTGCTCCACGATAGTTATTTCCGGCAATCAGGTGGTTATGATCCCTAACCTTCTTACAGTCTGGAGTGAACGGCTGCTCGCAAATATGACAATGAGAAGCGAGTTTGAATTGTGCTTCTTGCACCCAAGACATATTAATTTCATAAGGACACCAGAATACAGTGGCCAAATCTTCAGCTAGTTGTGCCATCTCATCAGCGAACCACGCCATACAGTCCTGCCTACGATGACTCCTATAAAATGAGAGGGAGTCATCATAGGAGCATTTCATGTAGTATCCGACGGCAGCTGGAACGTGGTGCTGAGGCTTCTTAGGATCTTCTACCGGTTTTAAAACACTTTCCAAGTCGGCATACACCACGAATGGGACTTTTTTTTATTTAGGAAATTTTTGAATATCAAGGTGTTTTTCCCCGGCTCGGGCATCTTGATGGCAGTCTCATTTAATTTAACGCAGTCCTCAAGGTGACTATTGAGCTTCTGTTCACTATGGAAGTAGTGCAGACAGCGGTCACAAAAAAACTTTTGACCATCATGTTTACTCAGCTGGTTGGAAAGAAGTCTAGACATACTTTTTATCCATACAAAGTGGAATTTTGATGGAGCTCCACCGTTCTCCTTACCCTCAAGATAATATTTATCCTGCACCATTAGCAGATTGACGTGCCTCTCCTTCTTATCTTTAGTCAGATATGCAGGAAGGGTTTTGAACAGCTTTTTGTTTTTTTCCAACACATATACGTTAATTGAGACGTTATTTTGTTTCTCAAAGTTAGGGATCTGCTTCATGGTCATTGGGAACTGAATACCTTTTAGCTTCAAGACTTCGGAGTAGTGGGGGTATGATGAAGTTCTACCAATATTCATTTGCGCAGGAGAAAAAGCGGACGTTACTGCCCAAGCGAAGCAAGCTTGATCGTCATTTTGCACATTGATGCAAGCGTTTTTTTTTTTAATCTGGGGCGGCAACTCGATATATGAAGATCCAAGCTGGGGAGTGAACTTGTTGATGTTGACTCCCAAGTTAACCACCTTTTTCAACGCCCAACCTGAATCGCGTTCCTGGAACTCCTCAAGGTCTTTCATGATTGGAGCAATAACCTTGGAATCAAACCATTCATCCAGATTGGTGTCCTGGTAAATCGGAGAGTTGGCGGTCGTGAAATACTTGTATTCCTTCAGTACACTAGCACCCTTCGGCACCTCGAATTCTCCGCCGAATATCATGTTAACCTTCACCGATCCATCGTTTTTTAGGGCATTGTGAATTCTCCTTTTGAATATGGCTTTGGAATCAATCAGGAATGAGCGTGGATCCTTGTGTTTGAGGTTGGAAATAACACCACTCCTGATTCGACCATAGAATGCCGAGTCGGTATCATCCCAGTGTACACGTTCTCTCGCTCTTTCAGGTCGAGGAGAAATCCCTGCCCCCTTTTTCAGCATGGCTTTGAACTGGTTCCTCATACTCAGGATATTCCTCAAGTGGGCTTCTAGGTGTTGCTTCTCACCCACGGAAGTTGCATTCTTCAACGCTTTTCGGATCCTCCGCATCCCCTTCGCACACTCTTCAAGGCCCTCTTTGGCAATTTTTTCATTATAATTGGGGGTTATGAGCCCCAAGATGGTAGCAATATACCGCACAAGATCGGCAAACATCGACATACTGAAATTATAGAAAGTCAGATGTTGAACGTTAAACGTTTCAAAATAAACTGATGAAATTCAATAGAGCTCAGTATATATAAACTTAGGTCGAACGGAAGACTGAACGCTTTATAAAAGGGTGGGGGTACGAAAATTTTTTGGATGAAAAAAATTCAGTTGTTGTCGAAAGGCCCCCAGTTTGTAAAGATTTGTGTTTCAATTAACATACGAATACATATAAAAGTGCTGCATTGGTCATCTATCGAGCCATTTGTAACATTTTTATGTTGCGATTTCCATAGGAATGTATGTAAAATGCTGCATGTCACTTGACACATGAAATTGAAAAATGAAATTTTCTACAATCTATGTTTTAAACGTCTAATAAAAATGGTGGGGGTAATTATTAATGGTTTATTTGATAGACAAAATTTTTCAGACGGAAATATTAATGTTTTAAAAGGCCCCCCCCAGTCTGTAAAAATTTGTGCTTCAATTAATATAAGAATACATATAAAAGTGGTGTATATATCATATATCGAGGTATTTGTAACATTTTTATTCTTCATTTTCCATAAGAATGCATGTAATATGTTGTATATCGTTTGAAACATGAAATTAAAAAAATGAAATTTTCAAAAACTATGTTTCAGATTGAACGTTCAATAAAAGGGGTGGGGTCTGTTAGACGGTGAAATATTTAAAAAATGACTTGGAAGTTGTTACGTGCGTATTTCCCGCCACGTAACATAGGTTTCAATCAACATATTTTCATATCTTGCTGAGTTACTGAAAAGTATGCAACCGCGATCACATGAAGAAGTGATGCGAATTGCCTATCCAAATACTCAACAACAAATTATATCAACATATCTTACCAGGTTACTAAAAAGTATGCAACCACCATCACATGCAGAAGTGATGTGAATTGCCTATCCAAAGATTCAAATCGAGGTAAATATTTTGCTGAAATCAAGAATGAAATAAGACAATTCAATTTTTCTTTATTAGTTAAAATATAAAACAATTATAGCATCGGCAAAGTCAAATCGAAACCACTTGTAAGCACAAGACACTAATGGAACTTCCAGGTCATTCATAGATTGGCTTGTGGATGCCTGTTCAATGTAGTTGGTCGCATGAACTTATGTTTTCTTCTATCAAACTTTACTCTTATCGGGAACGATACGTCTCACCCGATATCCAGATACACCTAAAAATTAAATAGTATTATTGAAATAAAACAAACATTAATTGTATAGAGTACTTACAGTCAAAATATGACGATCATCAATTTTCATTTGTTTACTGAAAGGAAACAAATCTTTACGACAGTTATGTTAGGTTACTGTCAACGTCAACCGTTCAGAATATCATGGATCGGCATTGGTTCACGAACGATAGACTGTACGGAGTTAGTCAACTGTCATTTCCTGGCGCGAATTTTAAATTATGATATAGAAAGAAATGGCTGTGGTTTAATTACGTAACCGCAGGACATTTCTATTGCCTCAAAATTATTTTGAGAATTATAGAAACTAATGAGCTACAGAAAACTGAGTTTCAAATAGAGTCTAAAGGAAACTGACTCAAAAAGCGGAAAGAAAGAGAGGAGAGAGGAAAAAAAAGAAAGGAGAGTGCTGGTGGATGATCGAGAGAGACAAGTGGACAAGTGATCTTCTCTACAAAAATTTTGATAAAGTCCTGGAGGATTATCATTTTTCCAAGTGAATTTGGGTTCCAAGGAGAGTTGACACTTTAAAGTGCATGTACAAGCTCCTGCTTGCATGTCATTTTGACTAGGAGTCGGATTTGAAGTCCCAAGCTCAGCTTCGTTGACCCGCCAAGGCCTTCCACGAGTCGCCATAACTGTTCCAGCCAAGCTTTATGGTGAACGGAACCATTCAGTAAATGTGTTCCTCTAATCTCGCAACATACGAACAAGAGAAGTAAACCACAACGTTGGGGTGAGTCGTAATTTACCTTTCTCGCTTTCACTCTGCTTGTTGCGTTGTTGCAATCATATTGCTCTAAATAACGTCAGGAGCTTGCATACCGCCAGCTTGTATCTTGCTATTTGCATCCTTGCAATACCTGCATTATAAAAACAATAGAAACCTGCTTGCTGCTTTCGCATGATTACTATTTTTATTTTTTTTGTGCATGCCAAAAGACCGTTCATCATCTTATTTCGTGCCAGTGCTTCGTCTGAACATTCATTCAAGTGTTTTCATCGAACTTTTAATTATTGTCGGTTTCATATACATTGTAGTAAAAATTAAGTACCTAGTTTTAGGAAAGAAATTCTTGGCTCATACTGAGTGTGATCACACGAGCAAGTATGCTTTAATATTACTGTTTTCTCATTTTTTTTTTGTTGTAAAACCAACACCTTTTCAAACTGTTTTTCTGGTTGTTCATTTATTGTGAATTGATTAGTTTATAATTCAATAAATATTTGTGAAACTTCTAGAACCTCACCTAAAGGTGGATTTATTCTCCTTACCTGCCCCCAATCTGCTGAGCTAGCCGAGTGGTCATTTTATCAGACAGCTAATTTTTTTGTGACCATAATAAATAAATTTGTTACCTTTGATTTTGGAATCAAAAAGGGAATTTTTTTTTAAGATCATCTCCAAAACCACATTCACCCAATTTAAAAACGTAACAAAGTTTCATTCACCATTTATCGTTCACTCTGCGCAATTGCATTAGCAAATATGTCTAATCCAATATTCCACCAATTTCACTTGAACTTGATTAAATCATGTATTGAACAAGCATTTATTAAAAACAATTATTGTGGAGCATGTTTGCCGGCAAGTTTAATTTTCTATGAGTTAGCCAAGAAGTATGGAATAACAATAAAGTTATGTGTCGGAACGAAGTTTTATTCGAATGGGGTTACAATTACACCACATTTTTGGATTGAGCATAATCAAATAGTGTATGATCCTACTGATGCCATCACTAAATTTTATTTTCCTCATGAATACGAATTTACATTGAAGAAGGGTATGTTTATGCGTCATACTGCCGAAGATACCAAAATGATCGATGTTTATCGTAATGTCAAACAAACCAAATCCACAACAGAGTACTTTGATGGAGCTCCAAAAAGTTTATTGAAAATACGTAAAAATATTCATGATGTTATAGCTACAATACTTGACAACGAGAAAAATTAATATTGCGAATGATTGAATACATATAGCCAACTTAAAAATGACATAAAGGTGCAAGACTAACCAAAAAAGGAGAGGGGGTAAAGAAGTTTTATCCAGCTGAGGAAATTCCCTCGCACGCAGTTCATTCCCGACATTGAAGATGGAAGCAGTTAGGTTATTTTATGGTGCTCAAGCTGCTGAGAAAATTAGGCAGTTGAATATCGATAGTGATTTCATACAACAGTGGTATCATGATAGAAAAATCAGCTGCTATATTATTTACATCGACGATAAACCAACAGCATTTGCGCTGCTCTCAACCATGGATTTTGACCCTTTGAGGAAACATTCAAAACCGAAAACTATCAATTATGTTCATACATTACTTGAATTCCGAAGAAAAGGATATGCAGCTAAACTCATCGCTCACATTAAGAATCATGAAGAATTTACAGCTTTTTGCAGCAATGAAGAATCTGAACGATTATTTGAAAAATGTGATTGTAATTATTGTGGTGAAATAATATGTCCAATGTTTAGATATCCATAATAAAATTTGAAAAAGATTTAAGCTTTTTAATTATGTCTCTTTAATTTTAACTTTTTGAGTCTTTATCAAATAACTAGGTGTTTCAGATGATTATGATGATGCGGTGGATTGTAGAAACATGTATTTTTTCAACCAATAAAATATCACCCACCTTCAAATTCATAATTAAACAATTATATGAAGCTTTACATCGAAATATATTCATCTCATATCTTCTCAACCTTTCATATGTCTCATCGACGATATCCTTACGAACTACTGCTCTGAGACACTACATTAAGACTCGTTTGAAATCGATCCGATTTGACCACTTTAAAAATATGTCAACTACGTAACAGCATTACCCTCAAATGATGAGCATGCGCAGTGGAGAGACAGACTTCCAACCACCCCAGATGGTTAGACGTGTTAACCCCACACTTTTAGTAGTTGACCAATACTGAGGTAAGAATATGTCGTATCCATTTTAGTGGTCATGAGTTACGTCACAAGTTTTTGGGTGTTGGACCATAGACGTTTCGTCTACGGTACGAAAAACCTTCAAATTTTGGATTTGGTACAATTTGAAGGTGTAGATGAATCATCTACACCTTGCCCCAGGTACTTTTCAAAAATTTGTTGTTTTAAAAACTGTGCCATCCAAATCGAAATTCATCAACGTTACTGGAATTTTTGAGTTGATCAGTACTTCAATAATGTCGTCACGTCACTCCATTTAAATTTTGGAATTTAGGCCATATCATTGAACGGTATAGTCAAATCAACTCATTTTTTTAGTTGTAAAATTGTATTATCAAGTCTTTCATATCCCAATTGTGTGTTCCTACACCGCGGATCGAAATATAGTACCAAATGGTGTTTCGTTTGCATCAGATAATGAAATTATGTTCCTACACCGCGGATCAAAATATAGTATCAAATGGTGTATCACTATCAATTCCATCTTTTTTAAAAAAATTTCAACATAAACATATAAGTCA